>CM076570.1:1198797405-1199039170 GCA_034641835.2 Pinus albicaulis
TAACATTGAGGTTTTCAGAATAAAAAGCTTTTGGACTAATTTACTTGTGGCTTACTGGATGACGTTTTGAAGCACTGGACTTGTTGCAGGATTCATGTGTTGGACTACAGTTCAATAAGTTTTCCAACCCTTGTGTTTGAATTTTATATTAGTTTATACTATCATCATATCCGTTTCTGAATAGTTTACATAAAGGATTGAAACAGAATTTGCTTAATTGTACTCTGTTTTCAAATGTGATTATTCTTGATGTTTTCTTCTGGATTAGTTATAAGCATGAATTCTTAATTGCTCATGTTTTGCTGATTTAAACATTGTTGATTACTGTAACAAAGAATTATTCATTGCTCTTTGCTTGTAGTCATTTCTCTTCTTTCTCTTGAACATGTTGAAAGATTCTTAGCTGCCTTTCATCCCTTCAAGATCATCCCATCCACTTAAATTTTAAGGATTGTTCTCTGTCTAGCTATCTTGCCCTGTAATACCATCTTGTGTTAGAATAGAAATCCAGTAAAGCCATCCTTTGACTCCATAGCCCAATGGACTGAAAACCCTCAACCTTGCCCTTATAAACCCTCAAAGAGAGCATTTGGGGTGGATTCTATTACTCTGCTGTAACATTGAGATTTTCGGAATAAAAGCATTTTGGAGAAATTTATTCGTGGCTTACTGGATGACGATTTAAAGCACTGGACTTGTTGCAAGATTCATGTGTTGGACTACAGTTCAATAAGTTTTTCTACCCTTTTGTCTGAAATACTATATTAGTTTATAATACCATCATATCCATTTCTGAATAATTTACATAAAGGATTGAAACAAAATTTGCTTAATTGTACTCTGTTTTCAAATGTGATTATTCTTAATGTTTTCTTCTAAATTAGTTATAAGCATGAATTCTTAAATGCTCCTGCTTTGCTAATTTAAACATTGTTGATTACTATAATAAAGAATTCTTCATTGCTCTTTGTTTGTAGTCATTTCACTTCTTTCTCTTGAACATGGTGAAAGATTCTTAGCTGCCTTTCATCCCTTCAAGATCATCCCATCCACTTTAAATTTTAAGGATTGTTCTCTGTCTAGCTATCTTGCCCTGTAATACCATCTTGTGCTTAGAATAGAAATCCAGTAAAGCCATCCTTTGACTCCATAGCCCAATGGACTGAAAACCCTCAAACTTGCTCTTAGTTTGTGGATTCCACCATTTTCCCAAAACAAATTTTGAATCTATAACTAGCCTAAAACCTTCCAATAACAAAGATAAATCATAAAGAGAGAGCCCTCTCTGGATGCAGATTGGCTAGATTCTGCATCTAAAAGGTTGGTTTGTGGTTACCTCGGGTATACTTTCCTCTTACACAACTTCTAGGAAAACCTGAGTGATAACACCTGTAACCTTCTCAATATAATTATGGAGTGTAGTTGGTCTAGCGGATCCTACCAACTCATGCAAAGGTTCTGACTACTTGAGCTTGGCTAGCTCAGCCAAAGGCATTTCTGAATATATTTGATCAAATATTTTCACTAACCTCCTATTGAACTCTACATAAGTAGCTACATTTACATGAACCAATGTAAAAAGACCATGAAACCACCAATCATGAGCCTTACCTTCAAGGTGCAGCACTTATACCTTAACAGCCTCCACTTCTGAAACTTGGTGCAACTGAAAATAGGTGTCCAACTTCCTTACCCAAGACTTAGTTATGCTCTTGGTTGAGCCATCAAAAGTAGGCATAAATAATATACCCAAAGTATGCTGCATGCACCCCTTACTTATATTTTGATTACTGGGTATTCTATTTTCCTTGACCTAATAGAACCCTTGGAAGTTCATATTCTCTTTAAAACTCTGAGATTGAGATTCATATTCTAGGAGATAGTTACAAAGAGTCTCCTCCTTTTTTGTTCCTCCTTACACCTCCTCTCTTGCTAGGAATGTAGGCATGGTAGAGCGTTGTGGAACTTCTTGTGAGGTTGAATGCTAACACCAATAATGTGAGATGACAGAGATTTCTTCATGTACAAACCATTTAGAGGAATATTTATGTATTTCCATCCTCATCTCCTTGATTTCTCTGTTAATATCGTGCATATTTTGGAGAAGAAGATTTTAAAACTCCTTTCCCTTCATCTGTCATGATATTGGAGTATTGCCTTTGTCTCTTCTGTAAAAATTCTCCTTTCTAAGAGAAGCTTCTTCCTCTTCTGATGACATAGATGTGATGTCTCACAGGCTGAGCCAAGATTATGCTTTAATACCACTGTAATATCCCAAAATAGGAAAAGCAGGAATATTGAACATAAACTGGAAACATGTAGTAAATATAAACACATCAAATTTGAGACAATGAAAGAGCCATGTTATTATGAATATCAGTAGCAATTAACTACGATATATTTGAGTAACAAATCACACAATCAAGGAAAAAAAGCCTCCAATGGACAAACACCCTCAATCATGAGATGTTGCTACTATACAAAATGTCAAAGAACCAATACAATGCAGTTTCAGTGAGTATAACTATTGCTGGAAATTACAATAATATATATCTCCTGATATATGGCTCATAATGTGTCGGGAATAGAGATCTAGGCTCCCAAACACATTTCCAAGACAACCCAGAAAGGGTTTCTAGAAATACCCAAAATACAAGAATGAAAAAATGAAACCCTAGTGAGGAATAATCACTGCAATTGGATAAATGATAGGAGGTTTTTTATATGACGTAGAAAATAGATGGAACTCCAATAGATCTCCCGGATGAATGGTTGATCCCCTCACTAGAAATATAACTCCTCTACTAGGGCACTAAACCCTCCACTGCAGCTTCTCACTAAATAACGCAATTCCTCAAGGGAAATTTGTTGTAGATGATGGTAGCTACTTTTCCTACTAACAGATGTCCAAATTATTCTCAAGTACCTCCCTTACTAGCCTCTCGGATGAAGTGACAAATGGAAAAAAACCTAGGAAAGTGAATCTATTCCTCCTCCACTGCTACTACCCTCCAAAACAACATAGCCCTCGAAGAGACTGCATTGTGGATGATGGTTGAAGCTTGGCCTGGTCGAAAATAGTTGAAATGATGCTCAATATACCTCTCCTGAGTAGGAACTTGAAGACCTCGAGGATGAGGGTGGGATTTCCACTCGGGAACACCCTTGTACTAAACAACACAACAAACTCTGCTAAATAGATGAAGTGTGCAAATAGTAATACAAGACCAATACAATATCAATAATTAGAATAATATATTCTATGGCTTCCATCCTCTTCCTTTTATTCTTGGTGAGCTTCCTCACCCTGTGTCCCACTCATTAAATATGCTACTCTCATGCATACACTCCTACATCATAACTGCATTGTCCTCCTTTAATGCACTACTCCCTCCATGACAACGTTGTTGATCTGGTCAACTTTGACCTTATCCACATTCTTTAACCCCTATTCGCACCTAAGGGTGCTTTATTCAGCTGATATAATGAGCCATATTCACATGGGAAGTGGTTTTATTCCTACTAAAGAGATTTATGGGTCTCCCTACCCACTTATTCATTTCTCTAAATGACAAAAGAAAAAATTAATATTCCAACTAGATGAAAGCTAATTTGGAATATTACATAAGGCCAACAATATGATCTCCATATTCATCATGAAGTCCATCATCTATTCCTCAATAAGCCAACCTTTCAAACACACAAAAAAGTAGATCAAATACTTCGAACTATGGTGAATTTTTCTATTCCAAGTTAAGAAATATGGGATAAAATTATGGAGCTTATTGAGTGAAATCTAACTAGAATCCTACAGTTTTGGAACTGTCAAACATAAGAAGCATAAATGTAGCTACAAGCAGCAACAAGATTTTTTAAAGTGTGAATAAAACATCTGAATTAGCCCGAATTTCATATTATTTTGTCCTATTTCTGAAATATCTATATTTTTGATAGATATTATTCTGTAAATAATTTTATTTTGAAGTGTGAAGTGAGTTTGAGAAATACTCTATAAATATTTTGTAAAAGGTTTTAGAAAGGATTGTTGCATAATGTAAAAAAAAATACTTTTTATTGTAAGTTGTGGATTTTATTTAAGTAATCAATTCAGAATGACAGATGCAATATTGTTCCAGGATTCTTGTGTCAGACAAATGGTGATGTTTTCCCTTATGTTAAGTTGTTTTTATTTTCGAGTCATGACATGGGTTTCCCTTCCTGATCATTGCAAGAATATTAAGAGTTTAATTTACTTTTTGTACTCTGCGTTGGATTTTTTAAACAATATTGTTGGTTTCCTTCTGAGATTAAATATAAAATTCATTTAAATATGCTTTATATTTAACCGATTCTCACCTCATATTCATCGTATTCATACTACACGTAATTCATGACATCTAGGAGTGTTCCCACGTCACCTTGTTTCAACTTTTTTATTTGTTTATGATTGATTACTGAATCTCTTCATGAATCTATGCCCAATGGAATTTTCTTTTATTCTACAACCAAAAATTTGAAAAATATCTATCTAAAAATTTCATATCTAGCGTAAAATCGACACAGAAAAAATTAAAATAATATAGAGAGAGCCCTCTTTGATGCTGGTAGGGATAGAACCCAAATTTAAAAGTGATTTTTGGTTACCTTTACAAAAAAAAATTCAGCCTAGGATAAGTATGGAGTGCGAACACATACTTATCACATAAAGCACAAGGGTGATTCGTGCATAAGGTTTTGTTCTTCTTGGTGGTCTCGGGTAAGGTGACATGGACCACATGAATGTTAGGGTCGGGTAAATTATCAGAGGCCACATTCTTAATATGAGGGATTTTAGGACAATTATTGGTGGCATTCCCAACAACATCACACAAAAAAAATGGAGGAGAAGGTTTTGGCGACTTAGGAGGAGTGGGAGTTGTATGAGGTGTCTTTTATTTGTTTCCCTTCTTCTCAGATTCCCCCCCCTCACTAGATGTGTTCATGAGAGGACCGGATTCTTGTTGACGTTGTTGTGGAACTGAAGTGAAGGAAGGTGAGGGAACAAGGGGATGAACAAGATTTAAATATGTATAATGTTTGATTTTGTTGGGAGGAGTATTTGTAGGAGGATCAATGTACCATACTAGATTCCTAAGCTGATTTTAGGAAAACTGAATGTAGCCATGAAAGGGGTAGAAAAGGTTCCCAGAGGTGTGAATAAAAAAGGCATCTGACCAGAGTGGTAATGAATTGGGGGAACCTCTCTTTGATGGTTAAGACCTAGGGTAACAATTCCTAGTTAGAAAGGACTAGGAGAGATACTAGAAGAAGGGAGCCAGCCTGAAGGATGAGTTTAGTATGGAGGAGGGGTGTTGGCTTGAAGGCTCCTCACATAGGTTCAGAGTTAAGGTTAACCAAAAAAAACCTCTTACTACTGGCCCTTCCGGTAGTGACCTACTTGTGCAGGTCAAAGTCTCACCCGAAGCAGTATGGGGGGATGCTAAAACCAGGTTTCCACAGAATGAGAGAGAATTAAATGATGTGGGTGTCTTCAGATCTAAACAGTAGTTGTATCAACTTCGCAGCAGAAGCCCTAACTAGAAACCATAACTAGGCAGATTTAGGTTAGGTTACGCAAGTTACCCTGCACAGGAAAAAATATAGATCCTGTAATACTTTCAAGAGTCTTAATACATAATATTTAGGTTCAACAATAATAGATATACTCATTTAATATTCATCTAAGGCAGAATATAACTGCGCAATCGATCCAAACACAGATAACACAATAATAGGAAATAACATACGGAAACAGATCATAAAGAAAAATAAAGATGCATTTGATACTCACATGTCTCCCAAAATATTTTTTTATTCATTAACAGTTCATATAATCCTTACAATAGTTTCGTTCTACCCGCGCACACAGCCAGCGGGGTCCACACATAGTAGGACTAATGCCTTAACGTGCGCAGCCAACAGGAGCCTTCTAAACCCAAACAAGTTCACCTTTCAGCTCATAACATCATATAAAAAATTAGTTCAAACTTCTTTCCTTTTTATCGACTAGATCTAGACTCTTGTTTATATCTTTAGCCTGCGCTCATATAAAGTCCTCAAACTGTGGTTTGTAACCCCTAATTCTACCCTTGTGCCCATTACAACTCATGACGGGCTTTGACCCACCCCAAATCCCCTTGACCTGTGCTTTGCTTAGTGCACAGGACTTAACTTACAAAAAATACTATATTTTAATCCAAAATTTGGTCCTAAGGGACCCCACTCCAACACTTACAGATTCAGATTTTTGGCCAATGCATGAATATTCAGATACCCACGAAGTATTCTATTCCTTCCACCTTGCAACTTTAGCTTGACATTTCCATGTCCAACGATTCTAGCCTTCCTATCATCCTCTAAGAAGAGATCACCACCATCATACTTCTCATTCTTGTAGAACCACTCCCTATGGGGAGTGAAGTGAAAGGATGCCCCTGAGCCAATGACCATGCCTCATGATATACATGTGTATTTGAAGAATAATCCAAATACACATCCCCAACTTCATCTGAGGTGGTTTTTTCCTTTTAAGAAGGAGCATCATCATTTCTATTTAATTTCTTTGGAGCTTTAGATTCGTAATCCTTTTTGAAGTGCCCTTCCTTTCCGCATTTCCAGCACACATTTATAGCCTTTACTAGAGATTTTGATCTCCCTCTATATTTATATCTCCCAGTCAGAGACTTATTTCTATTTCTATTCTGGTTCCTTCCTCGTACAGATATGGCATTTCCATTATATCCCTCCATATTTCTTCGTCTCATTTCCTCAGCCAACAAGTTTGAGACAATTTCATCAAAATTCAAGGTAGTTGTATTGCTACCTATTGTATTAACCAGAATGTCCCAAGAATCTGGAAGAGAACACAAAAAAATGATGCACTTATCTTCATTTGATATTTTAATATGAATAAATGACAACTAACTTACCACGGTATTGAAGGCATTCAGATTATCTGTCACTGAGTCTCCATCCTTCATTCTTAGGTTATACAAATTTTTGCACGGGAAAAAGTTATTCAATAGAGACTTAGATTGGTACAAATTCCCTAAATTTACCCACAAAGTCTTCTCCGTAGATTCCCAGGATACATTCAACAATACCGAATCTAAGATACACAACCGTATTGTGATATTTTCCTTCTGATCACACTTCGCCCAGTTTTCATGTGACATTATCGTTTGTTTAGTGGCTAGATATACCATGATCTACAGATCTTTATCCATAGATAGATCCTCTGTCTTGAGCTTCCACAATTCAAAACTTTGACCATTAAATTTATCGATCTCTATCTTTCCACTACTCGCCATCTTATTTCATCGCAAGAATCGATCTCATACATCTCCCACTGAACAGGGTCTACCACAAGCCAAAGCATAAAACCCCTCAGTAGCAAAGGTGTCCCCTTGAATTTGAAACATCTCTCATACTAAATGTAGTTAGTAACCCTGTATAGAAATTATCTGCAAAATAATTCTTAAAAACATAAAATAAAAAATAACGAGAGCATAAAACACAAAACATATATACAAAAAAAAATTCCCCTAAATCCCAAATTGGGACAACTAGCTTGATTTTTCATTATATTCCTTTTAGTATTACAACGCATATATATACATGTCGAAGCATTCAGAAACCCCAATCCATTAACCCTGGATTAGAACATAGTTTTAGTTCCTTTGACTGGATCTGCAAAATACGAGGGGCTGAAAACCATCATGCCGCAAAACCATGTGCAAACACATGAACAAAACCATAGGTGGGTCTGACCACCTAAAATAGCATCCAAAAGAGTTCTTCTGAGGAGCTACCCCGGACCGTGTGTAAGGGGCTACCCACCCCTTATGAACACCTAGACAGTGGGGATTTCAATCCCTTGCTACACATGTGTGACAATTTCTGGAAATAATATAACACATACCCAACAAATTCAAGGATAATTATTTAGTGAAAATTGGGCATGAATGTCTACAAATTCTATTTTGTTGCCAAGCACTCTTCCAGGTCCAATTCAAATTCCTCCTTGAAATTTCTAAACAAATCCCAAATGAAAAACCCACCATCTACACTTTTATTTAATATAGGATGTAGACTTTAATTAATACCATAAATTTCTAAATAAATATTTATTTTCAAAAGAATATAGAAGCATAAATTCAGGAGTTCTATGAAATAATTAAAAAATATCCCTCAAATGAACATTTCCAAAAAAATAATGGCTTCCTTTATGATTTATAATGTTTCAAAATGAAGGAAACATCCAGCATGTGGGTTAGATGTGAAAAGAGAAAAAAAGGACTTTATGGTAGTGTGTTTTGTAAATAGGGCAAAAATTGATTTTGAGAGTGTGGTTATTAGTGCTTAAATTGAAATTAAAAGGTGATGACCAAACTCTCATGATAAGAATATATTAGGGTGTAATTTCCCTTTTCAAATAAATCCACCAATTCAAGAAAAGAGCATGTCTAAACTAACTCCCAAAAATTAATTTCTCACAGATCTTGTTGTTCGATGCCATATAAATATTAGAGGAGAGCTCACATCTGTCAGTAGAATATAATTATATTGGATGTTTCATCTATTGTAGAGAATAAGGGCCAATAAGATGTAAAACCGTAGAATAATCAATGACATGGTTGTGAGCTATAGCAGATCTGAGCAGAATGATACAAGAACGTAGTCCTGAAACACAACTCAGACATCTCAGGGTTTATTTTCATATTTAACTGCTCAATATTTTGTATTCCTTGACCAACGTATGCACAAGATACATTCAACCAATGCTCAAAAAGACCAGGAGACTAGCGTTGCTGGAAAATTGCTCCACCTGCAAATTTGAAAATATATAGAAATTC
This sequence comes from Pinus albicaulis, assembly GCA_034641835.2. NCBI lineage: Eukaryota > Viridiplantae > Streptophyta > Pinopsida > Pinales > Pinaceae > Pinus > Pinus albicaulis. The sequence continues at coordinate 1,198,806,300 of CM076570.1, forward strand.
CCTTGCAATAAATTTTTTTCTTGATTCATTCTTTTTTCTCAGTTGAGAGATGAGACATGAAGAATAATGGGAGAGGTGAGTGTTAGGTATGTAGTACAACAATGGGGAGCGTTCAAAAAAAAGGTTTTGGTACAGGTGTGAGCAGAAGAAGACCATGCTTGAATAGAGGCAGGTCTTGGCACACTATAAACACACCCAACTCACAAAGACAGAGTCAGAAAACTAATATTACTTAATTCAAGTGATAAGGAAAGGAAGTATCTCACAAAGGGACAAATCTTCACAAATGAAGAGAAATGACTGAAATCACTACACCACAAAATTAATGGTTCTAATTTGCGTATGATAGGAAGGAACCTCACTAACAAAAATAGATGGCAGGGAGTGTTTTTTAATTGATTTTTAGAAATTTATGAAACAAAGGCCAACTCTATTAAAGGAGAAGCTTAAATTGGGGACCTCCAAACCCGACACTGGGATACCATGCTAAATATGACTATGGTGAAGATGGAATATGAAATATAAGCATTGAATGCATCTAATATTCACATGATATGCATTTATAATACATTTTACATGACCATTGGATTCCACATTCCAAGGTATTTTAGACTCCCATTGATTTCTTACATTCCACACCAACCCTTACTAGATTAGGTTTCCAACATATATTTCCCAAAATTATCTTTTCCAATTTAGGATAACACAATATGTTGTCATTTCCTGCATGCAAATGTATATTCTTTCCAAAACATAGCTAACAGAAATATTGCAGGCATATAAATCTTATTGCAAAAGAAACTATTATAATAATTATGATAGCATAAAATTAATCAAATATAATTATTCTATAGAATATAGCTCAATATTTCTTCTATCCATGGAAAGAACATATCTCTATAATGCGATGAATGTTCTTTGTGCATGCAACAGGTGTTTTGCCTAACACAATGACCTTTACTTTAATTCACATAATATTTGCAAGAAACAAGCATGCATTCTTGTTCTTCTATGAACAAGATTCATATGCATCCTTTAATAAAAGAATCTATTTTTGTTTCAAGAGATCTATCATGAAAGTCATTTTTTCATACATGCAACTATGAACTATTTTTATCAAAAGAAACTATCTTAATGAGTATTGTTTCTATGTATATAAAAACATACATTTTCTTCAAGAAATTTAGCAATGATTATCTATGTGTATAGATTCACATGTTCCCTTGAAGAAACTAGAAACAATATTATATTCTTACAAGAGAATCTAACTCATTAGTTGTTTGTATCATGCATGCAATGAATATTTATTTGACAAGAAACTTCAAAAAATAACTATTGGCACAATTCATTTAAGCATATATTCATTTTCAAGAAACTAATAAAAAAAAAACACACATTCTATTTAGAAAAGATGGCAACTTTTCATACTATCTTGTCAAGAACTTTACATGTCTCATGCATCTTTTCTCACGGTGATATCTTGACTACTTAGCAAGAATTTAGTGTAACTTATTCCAAGAAAATGACAAAATTATTGAGTTTTTAACAAATGATATTGACATGTAATATTTTTGAAAGAAACTGTATATTTACTTATCGTTTATGTGCAAGAAATAGTGTAATTTCTCTCAACAAAATGACAAAGCTACTTAGCTTTTAACACACAAAATTCATATGTAATCTTTCTTTCAAGAAATTAATATGATCTTTTTATGTCTTACCAAGAAATTTGTTTCAATAATTACATGGTTACTTATTATTTATAATAAATACCCTTGAAAGCAATGTTACTTATCTTTAAATGTACATAATGATGAAAACAATATTTATATACATGCTTCTTCATGGAAATGAATACAGTATCTTGTTTTAAATATAAAAATATTATTATGCAAAACTATAATTTCAAGAATAATGATAATAGTACTGATCTCTTGAGTTTATTATCTATGAAATCGATGACTTGTAGGCCAACATGTTAAAAGCTTCAATGAGATGCAGTCACCATCATCCTAATTCTAAAATGAATTTCCAAAGCATGTTAAGCAAGAAAAATGTCTTCGAATACAACTTCTTAGAACTTTGAAATGGAATCCCAAAGCATGTGGAGCGAGCAAGATGTCTCCAGCTGCAGCCTCATGGAACTTTGAAATGGAAGCCCAAAGCATGTGAAGCAATCAAGATTTCTCCCGCTGTAGCTTCTTGGACTAAAATAAGGGCTTGTTCTTCATCTAATTATTTAATAAAATCACCCTTAATTCAATAATTTCACCTTGTACTATGTATATTGTATGTTGTATTATTTAAAACAATTATCTACCATCCTCACTCGGTAAAGTTTTATAGCATTAGTGAAAATGGTGGTTACCCAGAACTATTGACCCTAACTGCTTATGGATTTAACAGTAACATTCTTTCAATAGATTAAATGAACGCCAAGCAGTTATTACAATAATATTCGATATATGGTAAATAATATATTTTAGGGATATTACAAGTAGTTACATGTGGCTCCTGTTAATGGAAAGCAAGATGTATGCAAATGTTTATAAGTTATATTCAAAATGCACACCATTTTACTAAAATATATGAAAAAATTTACATTTTGAAATGTTATGAATATGAAATGAAATCATCATTTAGGTCGATCCATGACGGAATAGAAATTTACCTTGCATTAAACCAACGTGAAATCGACCTTGCAAAATATCTTTCCTTAATAGAATCTGACCAAATTTAAATCGATCATGAAGTGATTTAGAAATGCATTTAAATTTATATGTGCTACTAAATTCCATGCTAAATGCCCACACCTTTCGTTGTAGTTGGGAAAAATGGAGAGGAAATACCAACTATTATTTGAGTGGGTGTGGTAAAGGGAGATTTATTTTTCAATAGTAATAAAAAAAAAATGGAATAAAAAGAAACATTACATGTTAAATTTTCATTGTAATATCAGAGCTCTCTATTCTTTAAAATGAAGAAAACTTATTGTTTATTTAACTGAGACAGTCCACCAATTTTTTTTTTATAATTATGAATATGTAGTTTTTTTTTGTTAATTTCGCAGAGCCTTACCATTTTCTATTTATCAAAAAATAAGATTTCTATAGATATACTGATGCATTTAGTGGCCTCAACCTGCCTAGAGGTAACCAAGTCTCTTGGGCACTGGAGTGAATTAAAAGGCAACTAGTACTGATTTTTTTTTTCCTTCTACTTAGCGCTATATCTACTGTACTATGTCCATGAAAGTTAATTTTATCCATTGGCTGTAAAAACTTGCCACAAAAATCATCAAAAGAAACTAAAAGACTAAAGGGATTAACTATCACCCATCTGAGGAGTCAATAGGAGATTGGGCTTTTGCAATAGAACCCAACATCTCTACTTGCTGCATTTCTTGGAGTTGCTTTTCAATTTTTCTGATTCTTGTCGTAGCATGGTACTGAGACATGTTAATATCTTAGATTTCCTATTTGATTTGCTGTAAATCTGTGACCACTGTTGGGTTTCCTTATGTTTCCTCCATGCTAGTCATGGCCTTCGCCAAGACACACTGGAGCTTCCAATAGGTATTGATCGATTAGTGGAAAAGGGATAACCTTCCTCTTGTATTTCCAGGGTTGTAGAGGAAGTCCATGATGGCCTCCTGCTACTTGATATCTTCATCTTCATGGTTACTCTCTCTTTCCTATCCTTAGATGGTATTTTGAATCTGAGTTGGGCTTCCAATTTTGTAAACATTGAAGATGTTTTCCATAATTTCTTTATTGGTTCTCCTACCATACTTAATAGGTCCCTTAGTCTGAATTGTTTCTTTCTGTTTCCCTTTTTAGGTTCCCTTGCGTTTCCCATATTTACCTTTTGTCATTGATTTGTTCTAACAAACAGACTACAATTGCTCTGATATTATCCCTATAGTAATTTGAAATGGGCCTGTACAATGAAACATACCATCAATAAAAAATGTTGGGTGATTTTTGGTGGAACTCACTCCACCCTGACATTTGGGTGGATCCTTTGACGTTGCAGAGAAACCTGCATCTCTTTTGGTAATAATATAAAAGACAGAGACATTTAGAATATGCTTGCAATATTTGAGATTAGGATTATTGTTGATGTTTTCTGAACAACGAAACTAAAGGTAAAGAGACGTGACACCACACAACAGAGAGATTTGTTGAGAGAGGTGATTGTGGGTGCAGAGTTTTTCATTTTTGTGCCTGCATGTCTACTCATGTGCTTTACAGGAAACATCTTTATTGATGGTGCTAGGACCCCAAATTGTAGGGTGAATCTCCTGTAGAGGGGGTTTCCAAGGAACTTGCATGAGGGGCTCATCAGGAGATGGGGGCGTCAAATGATGCCGCAGATCGACAGGGTTAAGGCCATGAATAAGCTCAGCTCTATTCTTAAAGCTTCTACTAGGCTTGGACTGGGCTTCTACACTAAACCACGAACTTGACTAAGCCTCCATGAGACTTCCTAGTGGGCTTCTAAAACAAGTTTCAATAACTAGATACCAAGAATTGCCATTGGAATAGAAAAAATGAAAGAAAATTTCATACTTGCATACAAGCCCGCTACAGGAGTGAAGAAATTACTGCATGGCATTACATTCGCCTTCCAAATTTATGTCACTTTCAAAACTCTTTAAAATAACAGGAAATTGATAGAGAAGGGTGGAAATATCCATAACATACCAAATTTACAGATGACGTCGTAGCTCCACCTCTGTTTCCTCGAACTTCTCTAGGGATTTCTTTCTTAGAACCTTACCTCTCCGAGGTTTTCTTTCCTTTTTTAACTCCAACTGCAGGCTTTGTTTCCCATCTCTATCTAACAGACTATGATGGCATCCTTCCTCTCCGCAAGCTTCCACTATGGTTAAGCGTGTGACTGTATACCTTTACCAACATCCAACAAAGGTTTCAATTACTTGTTATGATGGATGGTCAGGTGCATGCCTCCTCGTGGAACTGACCTTTTTTCGTTCAAAGCAACATGGCACCCTGATCGGGGATCATTGACTCGTTGTTTTTCTCTTTCTATAATGAGTTGTAATGGATGGAGCTCTATATTCTAGGCCTGATTGTCTTGATTTATATCTAACTGCCAGCCTTCATCCTTACAGGCCCAGATAGATAAATAATTTTCAGCTTCATTCACCCCTTTGTGGATGTGTAAGGGAATTATGTAGCCAATATCATGTATTGTTTGTCCAATTTCATGTATTAGCCTCGCTGTGTGCCAACACTTTATTATCTTTTCCCACGGCGTCCCTTGTTGAAGTTTGCGCAATACTCCTGTAACCATCATTGAATCTCCTTCAACTATGATTCTGTTGTAATTTTCCTAAACAACCATTGAGAGTCCTTGTTTAACCTCCATTAGTGCAATTTTGATGTTCGTTGCAAACCAAACGTCCATCGCATATTCTCTAAACATTGATGCTTGAAATCTTTGAAATAAACCTCCTATTTCTGCTTTCTCTGTGTTTCCTTTGGAAGCCCCATCATAATTTAGCTTCAGAAATCCCACTTGGGGAAATTGGAAGGTGTCCATGGGGTTTTTCCATTGAGGTTTGAACTTCCATAAGGCTTTCACTATCATTCGGGGTTTTAATTTAGGCATAGTTAGGATCCACTCTTCATTGGGTGTTGCTACCAATCTTCTTTAGTCCATTGTTCTGCTAATATTGTCTCCTAGATATTATCCACAATCACCTTCCATATTTGATTGATATCCATTGCTTCATCTCTGAAGATTCGATGATTTCTTTCTTTCCATATTCCCCAGAGAATAAATCCTATCGACAGCCTCCATGCTCGATTCAAGAATTCACTTTTGTATCCCCCTTTTCACCATTTTATGATGGTCTGATTTATACTTGTAATGTCTCTGTCTGTTTGTTGAAATATCTCGACAGTGTTTTTCCATAGATCACCTACCAGGGCACAAGTATTAAATAAATGTTCTATACTTTCAAAATTATCATTATACATTTTGCATAGTGAAGGGACCTGCATTCCTCTATGTTGCAGTTGATCCCATGTAAGGATCTTGTGATGGCTTAGTAACTAGAGGAAGTGCTCTACTTTTGGCCAAAATTTGGCTCCCCATATTTTTTGCCATATCGAGATTGTCCTATTTTGGTGATTGTTGGATCTAATAAGGTAGCCTTCTTCTATGGTGAACATGCCTTTATTTTGGTAGCCTCATCTCAATATATCCTCCCCATTTGTCGAGACCAATTTCCTATTTTTCATTTCTTTATCCAAAATTTTCCATTGTAGCGTTTCTGGGACATGCCTCCATTGCCCTTTCCCCTTCCATTTCTACCATTTCCCTTCCTCCTCATGGCTTCAATAGTTAACAACTGTTCTTTGGTTGGGTAAATTTTTGAATAGAAAAATTTCTCCCAATTCCAAACAGCTAAATAATTTCTCCCTCTGTTTCTACGAGTCTTCCCAAAAAAAGAGTTGTGCTTCCTCCTCGCACTTCCCAGAGGCTATGATGTCTTATAAGATCTTTGTTCGTTGCTGCTAAGTTCTAGATATTTGACAATTTAGGCGTGACATATGCTTTTAGTTTCCCTATAATTGTTGTAGGCATATCGTATTTTTTTTCCAAGATCAGCTTCCAAAGGTCAGTGCTACCTTGGAGCCATCTCCACCATAACTCTGCACCCATTAACTAGTTTAACACATAGTTATCTCTAAGGCCTAGGCCCCCCATATTTTTTTCTTAATGAGCTTATCCCATGATAGGAGAGCACATTTGCGGGCGTCTTGAGCTCCTTTCCATAATTTTTTTTTTAAATATTCACCATGTTATTGCAAATTGTTTTCAATGCTTCTCTCCTAGACAATTGATATATGGGGATGGCTTGGAGGATGGATCGAAGGAGGATGACCTTACTGGGGACATTGAGAGCTCTGAGAGCCCAGTTTTGCAGGAATTTCTAGAGGTTGGTGAGAAGCTCCTTCCATCTTGCTACCCTGAGGGATGATAGGTTGAGAGGAAAACCCAGATACTTCATTGGGAATGTTCCCAGCTTAAACCCCAAAGATATGTCTATGAATCATTGAACAACATTATTGGCATTCAAGAAATATACATTTGACTAGTCATTATTTATCAGAGTTCCTAAGGCTTCCATGAATATTTTAAGGATTGAAAAAATGTCTTTTCCTTACCTTAAAAAGGTATGGAAGAATAACATTATATCATCTACAAATTGTTGATGCGATAGGGTGACGGCCGGTAACCATAACTTCAGGCCTTTTAGATGCCCTGTTTCTATTTGTGATTTGATGAGGCAGCCAAGAACTTATGCTGCTATAATCAATAGAAAAGGTGATATTGGATCTCCTTGACGCAAACCCCTAGAAGCATTAACAGGTTGGGAGGGGGTACCATTCAAAATAATTGAGAAATTTGTGGAGGAAATAAACGACATCACCCATTGTATCCATCTCTGGTCAAAACCAAAAGCTGAGAGGACTGCCTTCAAATAAGACCAGATTAGCCAGTCATAAGCTTTTGAGAGATCCACTTTAATCAACATGCCTTTAACCTTTAGAGTGTGAAGAGAGTGAATTTCTTATTGAGCTGTGACAATCCCATCCAAAATTTGTATTCATTTCACAAATCATGTTTATTTAGATGACATTATATTTAGAAATATTCACTTCACACGGTTGACCATTATTGTTGATAGGATCTTATAGATAAAATTACATAATGAAATTGGTCTGAAGCCCGCAGGAGTATCCGTATTGTCTTGTTTAGGTATGAGTGAGATAAGAGTTGATTTTAGTGCTAGATACACATATTGTGAGTGTCAGGATTCCTCTACCAATTCCCATATCTCCTTTCTCATGAAATTGCATGTTTCTTGATATAATTTTGCTGTAAACCCATCTGGGCCCGGAGCCTTATTTTTTGGGATATTTTTAACTACCTCTTCTACCTCTTCTACCTCTTCCAAGGTAATTTCCCTCATTAAATAAGGTTTTATCCCTGCTGACTTTGGCAGGGATATTTCACGTAATCCTATCTATAGTTGCTTCTCTATTTGGATCACGCTTAGTAAGCATATCCTTGAAGTGATTTACTAAAATTTCTTCCATTTCTGAGTATTGCAAAATTTGATTTCCATTTGCATCCTTCATAGAGAATATCCCGTTATCATGTCTTCTCTGGATCAGTGATTTATGGAAGAAGTTCGTATTTTTTTCTCCTTATTTGAGCCACTGTATGAGTGATTTCTGCTTCCATAGTATTTCTTCCTGTTTTCTCCTTTCCTCTAGTTGACATAAGAGGTTTCCTTCTTCTAAAGCTAATTATTCTGTCTGACCATTTAAAATCATATGTTGTAGGTTCCTCTTCATATGTTCCTATAATATAAGGAGATTAGCATGGATGTTTCCAAATTTTGTTTTGTTTCACTTTTTTATTTCCTTTTTTAAGTTCTACAACCATAGCTGGAGTGAATGCATTCTATTACTTCCCTGAATAGTTGTGGATTCCCAGCATTGTTTTGCTTTTTCCAAGAAGGATGGATCCCACAACCAAAATAATTCAAGTCTAAAAGGTCAATTTTTTGGACTTTATTTTATGTTAATTTCCAGCCTTATGGGCCAATGATCCGATCCTAGAGAAGGAATAATTTATGCTTCATAAAAGGCATATAAACTACAATGTCCTCAGAGACTACAAATCTATCTAATTTTGGAAGCTATTTGGTGTGCCATCCCTCTCCGATTATTCCAAGTAAATGTACCATTCACTGTTGGAATTTATTCTAGTTTGAGATCTGTTAGTAAGTCCCTCAATAACTCCATTTCAAGTTCTTCTCGTCTAATTCCACCTTTTTTATTTTTGATATTCAATATCATATTAATTCTCCACGTATCAGCCAATATTTTTCCTGGTGCAAGTTTTGAAGTGTTCTAATACTGTTAAGAAAGGCCTCACATTCTCCTTCGATATGAGGGCCATAAAACACTGATATGAGTAGTTTTTCCTTCGTGCCGACAAGCCATAAGCGTCCTGTTAGGAACGACGATAAGGCAATCCAATATTCTACTAATATATCTATTGGGTTCCATAGAATACCAATACCTCCTACTGTTCCTCTGGCATCTATGACCATGACTTCATAATGAGGTTGTATGACTGCAATATTATTTTAATTTTTGGCTAGAGACTTTTTTTTTCTTGGATCAACATCACTCGAGGTTTTTCAACTTTCAACCTTTCTTTTAAATATCTCTACTTACCTCAGCTATTCAGACCTCTTATATTCAAGGAGATTAATTTCATTGATTAACTTTTGGAGTTTGTTGGAATATCATTCTTAATGGTATTATCTTCCCAGTATTTACTAACATTTCTCCCACTAATTGGATTGAAACATGCAGGGTTCTTCTTCCTTTTTTCTTAGCCCCTTTCATTTGGATATTAGTGTCTTTAGGGGAATGAGTATCAGTAGTACTTACCTGTTTTCTAGCTTGGGATAGAATGTTTTGAGGTAGATTTGTTGCACGGGTGTACGAAATCACACCAGTTTAAAGAATGTGGTCTACTCTTTAAACTATTGGTAACAGGTAGAAAGTGGTGGAGCTCAAAAGCATAAAATTTAGTGAAAAAGTATGCTAAAGTATGCTCAATTCAAACTGAAACTAAAACACAAATATACAAAATCTATAAAGAGAGTTAAACAATAATAATGCAAACGATGGCTCAAAGGCCTCTTCTTATTAAATGCTTGAAATGGAGAATAAATTTTACCCACTTGCCAAAGGGCCCCTAGACAATGGTTCTAGGTCTTGATGTAAGGATGTTGCCTGCCAACCTCCGCCTCTAATGTGGTCTCCCTCTCTCTCTGCTGTGATGGACTAATATTGTTGGGTGGCGAATGATCGAATCCTCTTTAGCTCTAGGTCCGGGTCACACACTGCTGGTGTTGCTTGGGAGACTTTGGCCAGCACAATAATGTGATCACCCTTTCTTCATCTCTTGGTAGATTTATATAGGGGATTTTCAAATCCTCCTTCCCTCCTTTGGTACATGATGGATAGTGACCCAAGGGAGAGGTATGATTCCATTTTGTGCTCCAAATATTCCTTTTTTTGCTCACATAGTGTCTAAGGAGGCGCTGGTGGCTGTCATTAGGTGGCTTCATATAAGGAGTAATTGTCCTTTACTTTGTGTGGTCCTAGAAAGAAATTTTTTGAAATTTCTATGAATACACGCTTATCGGGAAAAAAGGAATGTAGAAGGTGCTCTTCTTGAAGGATTAAGCATGCATTTTAGCATTTAAGACTAATTCAAATATGATTTTCTCAAAAACTTAGAGATTTTAAATACTTTCTTGATTCCATAATGTGTTCTTGCCTTGTAAATCCTTAGGCTTGACAGTAATTAATGTTGACTTCTGCTATACGATTTTCTAGTGTTAACAGTTCCCCCCTAATGTATGAGGTCTAGGAAGGACTGTATAGCAAAAATACATTACAGTTTCTTTTTGGTATCGTTCGTAGAGAGAGAGAGAGGTCTTTGTGAAGCTTGGAATTGACAACACCCTGCACTGTTTCCAAGATGATCATGGCCTAAGGGATCCCTGAAAGCAAACAAAATATACAACATATATACAAAATTTCAATGATGCGGGCATGTCCCATGCTCATGATTTTATGGCTAGTTAAACAAAATTCACAGATTCATATGTTGTTTGTGTCACAGCTATGGTAGTGATGCTGGAAGTTGTTGACGATGACTGTTGATTCCCTCAAGGGTGTTTTTTCTTCGACGATAAGTGGAATCTTGTACCCTTACGCGTAATATTGGTATGGCATATAACTTCACAATGTACGCATATGTACTAGTTGGGACCTTCCCATGTAAGAATTGTTTTCAGAGACACTTATGGGGGCTCGGGTCTTCGACAGATCTGATCAAAGTGCAATGGTTGTAAGGTACGATACCATCGTGACATGAAAGCTTTTTTTGTAGTTGAACGTTAGGAGGATCAATGACATCTATGGACGATGATGTCTCTGATGGTGCCACCAGAGGATACCCCTTTGCATGGGGAGGGGTGATCCAAGGTACCACTTCCTTTTCAGAAAAGAGGTGTTGAGGTCGACAAAAAGGAAGCCTTAAACGAACCATGGGCTGGTGACCTGAGGGGTCAAAGACCTAGATGCGACGGGTTTAACATAGACATGTTGGTGAGAGGTGATTGAAAATGGATGATGGGGATTCCGTGGCCCGACGTCGGATTATAATTTAGCAGCTTGGTGGTAGTCAATTATTTCTGAAGGGAAAATCCCTGGAGTCAATAGGACTTCCAGGGCAAGTGTGAACCGGCTATGAATTTCATGATGGTGTGTACGTGGGGGTGAAATACTTCGACCAAGGGGAATGAGCGACTGCTGCCATGGGGGAAAAGATGAAATATGAGGGTGAAGCGATGAAGGGCATCGTTTGCGGTCTTTGCACACTTACCAAAAGAATAAAATAATGAGGTTTGGTTTGTACAAAACACATAGACGGGTACCCTAAAACATCAAAAGGGGTCGCTCACTGGAGGTGTGAGGAAAATGTTTTGCTGGGGGTGGGAGTCCAATTGGTTGGTCTAATGTGCAGTGTTGATGAAGCAGATGAAGAAACGTCGAAGATGGGATTATGCTGATGGAGGTATGGTAGGCCAAATATGATGCACAGAGGTGCACTTTCAATCTACTTGTACAACTTGGTCGTCCGAGAAGGGGGATTTTAGTTTGAATGGTAAAATTGACCTTATGCATGATGAATGGATGGGAACAAGGTGCTTCCTGGACTGAAATGATATGGCCATGACGTCACTTATGCTGTGATATATAGTCTACTTTGGGTGATGAGTGCCATGGAGGGGAGGCTCTACTGACCATCACAGACATTTATCATATGTAGGGTGAGGTGATGATAAATGTGGTTGGGTATGAGGACCCTAAGGTTTATTTTTGATGGAGAAATGATGTCAGGATAAGCAAAGTTTTGTGGGACTCTATCATGTTGAGGGTAGAATGATACCTACTCCGAGACTTTCAATGGATGGTGTCGTAAATGGTTTGCAGGTTCTTCTTGCAAAAACAACTACCTCAAGTGAAAGCATCTTCTTTTCATCAAATATTATTGAAAGACATGAGCTTTTTAAAAAGGAAGATGGGAGGGTGCATACTTGTCGCTGGTGAAAATTTATTTTCCCTGGAAAGCGAATGTGTGGCATCTCTTTCGTTCGTCATGGCATACTGATGATGGTGAAACTTACGGTTTGTGGAATGAACCTTCTGATCTCCTATTATGGTCATTCGGAGTTCTGGAAAAGGGTGATAAATATGGGGTTATGGCCCTAATCCTATTCATTTATATTTTTTGAGTTTTGGGAGATTAGAGGTGCTTGCAGAGCCTTTCTTGCCATTGTGGTCAGCCCATGTACCGGGGATTTGTGATATCATGCCGAGGTAACTTTCATGATGTCCTGCATTTCAATTTATTCAGTTTGATGGTGTCGGGGACCGTAAAAGTTGGGTTTGAACGGCCTCAAAGAGACTTTTGACCTATATTGTACGGGCGATCTAGGTAAAGGGTGCCTTTCTTGCGTGAAGTTATGAGGGACAGGTGCGCGAGGGCATGTTGTTCCCTCCTTTTTACACACAAGGACTCACCTATGAAGAAAACAAGTGTGCGGGGGCACACCTATCTGAGAGACAGGTGCGCAAAGGCCAGTGTGATAGAAAAACTTGGGTTATTTGTCTTATTTTTAGGTTTTTCTCTGTCTTGATGGGTGCTTGTGCTGCTTGGCAGATTGGTGTAGAGAGAGCGGGATTTTCCTGAGATCAAGACCGCTCTAGCTGCTAATGCTGGGGCACATCATCAGTTGGCCGCATGGGGCCTTCTGAAGTTTGCTGAGAACGAGTTCCTTTGGTCTCAGGATTGACTGTTACATTACATTATACAACATTGGCACCAGAGGTACAAACAGATCATACTGTGGGGGATGAACCTCATTATTCGTCTAGAGACAGATATATACTTTGTGACCAGGTTACTGCCTTAGGGTGAGGCTCTTAGGTACCAACTCCCTGCTAGAATAGTGAACCTAGACAAATTCCGGAGGCTGCATTGCAGTGGTGCGCCTCTTACTGAGGGGTGCATCCACATTGCATCAGTGACATATGTGGCTGAGCAATGTGCTCTAGTGATTATTGTGCGACTGGTAGGGTCGTTTGCTCCACATCGGGCATCTGGCCTGCAGGTTGGAGTTTTATGTCAATTGAGGAGCGGGCATTTTTTAATTTCTCCCACTTTTGTTTTGATGGCATGGTGTTGCAATTTAACAAGGTCCAATGTGGATATAAGTCATTTGTGTACGCTAGCATTATATGCAGCATTATGTATGAGAGGGTGGTGCTGTTGAGGCTAGTTATGGCGGTGCCTATTGGGGGGCCGCGGGAGCCACGCATGAGGAGGTGGGCTTCGGTGATGCCGCAAGGCGGTAGTGGCATGGTGGGTTGTTATTGGAATAACACGACAAAGGCCTAGTTTGAGGCCGAACCACATATGTTCTTGCCATACCTGTATGTGGGGATGGACTTTTAGGGTGATCCAGACATGGGTCTCCCTTTCGTTTATGCTTTGGGACCTGCAGGTATGAGTTATGGTTTTTCTGCACTTGTTTGAGTATTTATGTACTTATGTGTTTTGTTATTGACAGTCAAATTATTTTGGTTACTTTTGTATATGTTGGTGAGGTAGGTCGCTAAGTGGCCCGACTGGTGGGTAACGGTCGTCCGCTATGACCTCGTGGTGGTCAAGGGGGAGGTGGCGCAGGTGGACCGGGTGGTGGTGCCAGTGGACCTGGTGGGGATGGTGCTAGCCCTTCTAGTGAGGGCAACAGCTCGACTGCAGCAAAGGTGGCGGTTGAGTGAGCTCGTGTAGATGCGGTTGAGCTGCGCAATGCAGTATTGGTGGCTTAGGTGGCCGCTCTAGAGGACTTCCAGGGTCGAGTGGACTGCTTGACCCAGGGCATGCCTGCTCAAGGTTTCATGGAAGACTTCGAGGAGATTTTGTTAGAGACAGTGATGGCCTACAAGAGGGATTATTGGCCCACTCTACGTTGGGTAGTGATCGTCGTGGTGACAACAGCTCCAGTGGTGGCACCAGGAGTAGTGGTGGGTCCAGGTGCTCTTCTTGAGGGGGCACCCCCTAGAGAAATTTTGTACACAGGGAAAGCACTCATTATGAGTATGCTTCCCTTATTTCTTATAACTATTATATCTTTGGGCTAGCCAGAGGGCCAGGGACACTATTTTTGTACTCAAATACACACACACACACATATATATATATATATATATATATATATATATATATATATATATATATATATATATATAAGAGATGTTTTTGCGGCTCTACATGGTGTACCACCATTTTTGGTTTATATATTTTGTGTTATTGCGATGGATGTCCATATTTTTGGTTTTTTATATATGACGGTTTATTTGAGATGCATTCTAGTCTAGGATATTGTTAGCTATGAAATCAAATACTTGGTTTTTATTCCTTGATACATGTGAAAATGTAATGTAATCAAATTGTCTACTTAATCTTTTGGCACACAAATATTTTCTAAAAAGGTGTGTGTCTCTAGTCTCAAATGTTTGATTCAACTGTGATACTACTAACTGGGAATCTAGGTAGACATGCATATGGTGGATGCTCTGATGGAGGGCCTCACACATAAGTCCGATGACATTGTCATATTCTTCCTGATTGTTTGTTGTTGATCCAATGCACACGCCGTTTTAACACAATGGTGATTGGTCGGAGTGGTAGATGACCCAGGCAGCTGCAGCGAAGTTTTGATACCATCGCGAGGCTCGAAAAAATATGAAAGACGGTTCAATTTGGTGATCCATGGTGGCACTTTGAACGCATGTTTTGCATAATTCTTTGGGCCAAAAATATTTTGGTGATTGGGTTTTGTGTACTTTCACTCTAGGGAAGGGCCATCATGGCCCTTATGGGTGAAACTTCTTGAGGTAAAGGCCATTTACGAGGTTGGTGAGGCAGTTCCCGTCCGGTTCCGTCAAGATGTATGCCCCCTATCGAAGGAAATGTTTGATGATGTAGGGTCCTTTCCACAAGGTTTAGAACTTTCCTGGCCCCAAGGCCTCTTTTGCGACATCGTAGCGAAAGACTAACTCTCCCTTGGTAAATGAGCGAGGGGGGATGTGGTGGTCAAATCATGCTTTCACCCTTTTCTTATGAGCCTCATTGTGTTACAGTGATTGTCGTTGGCTTTCGTCAACTAGCTCTAGTTGTACTAGGCATTGTTCTAGAGGCTGTGTGTCATCAAGGAGTTCGATGGTGGCATACAGGTTTGGGGTCTTGCGGAAATCAATGCAAAAGCACAAGGTAACTTTGTCTTTTGCAACATGAATAAGGTGGGAATCCTGGGATGAGGGGGCAGTTGGAATCCTATCCTGGGCATGTGATGATACAAATCATATATGGTGAATTGTGTCATCAATGTGTGGTAGGGGAAGAATCTCAGTAATGGAGTCCTGTATGAGCACAAGGTCAGGCTTCCTAATAGGACAGTCGACCTTCGGTAGGAGGAATTTTTTCTTATCAGAGAGGTGCCTAAATGCTTTCATGAGCGGGCATACCTATGGTGTGTGATCTTGGCCAGTGAAAATGGTGCATGCTATCACCGAGCTGACAAAGTAGATCATGTGAGATTCTACGCTGCTTGTTGTTCATGATGTGGACACTTGGAAAGGGTTGGTTGTAGAAGAGGTTGTCTTCTGCTTCCATTTCCGTGTCATTTTCTTAGACTTTTCTTCCTCTTTGGTGGAGTGTAGACTTAATGCCACTTGTGCCACTCTCAGCTTGGGGATATGTGCACATTAAAAGTATGATGAAAGTGTGAGAAAATTGTGCAATAAGTGTGCGTGATCTTCTCTTGATTGGAGAGAAGTTTCTGAGGGAGAGAAGAGACTATGCAGAGACTATTTGCCAGGGGCTTGAGTTCTCTACATTAGTTGACTCAATGATCATTCAAATCACATAGGCCACATTTTATCCTAGGCTTTGCCTGGGTTACGCATGGTTGGTGTGTGGTCTTAGGTTGTCTATTGCACCACTGCAGGGGCAGGGATGTTGAGTCGGCGACGTATCTTCTATACCATTCTTACAGGTTGTTTTGCCTCTCTTCTATGATATGAATTGTGTCAATGTTGTGAAGCAGTTTTGGTGCATAAGTCCATTGTTGTTAATAATGATTACCTTGGAAGATAAGGCAAAATATCCTTGATATGGGGGTTCCATCATGCTTAGTCTAAGACCAGGCGGGGAACCAATGTCACAACGCTGATAAATTGGGGAAATGGACAACTACATGAGTGGTTGCTTTGCATAACGTGCATGCGGGTTTGTTTTGTAGAGAGTTGTTCATGGTAACTAGGGGTCCCTTATTTGATTGATCTTTCGATGTCAGGAACATGATGCATCTACTCATCTCATCATCTTGGGTCATTGAGATGCCTGTGGACTCCATGTCCATGTCATCTTCCTGGGAGAGGCGGACTATGGTGGAGCGGAGGCTAGCAAGGGATAGCCAGAAGTGAGGTATGTAGTGGCAATCCTTTAAAAGGTGATTTTCGGCACATAATGGGCATGTGAATTGCATTGCTCGTAGCCCCACGTAGTAAACCCTTTCAATTGGTTACCATATGTTAATGACCTCCAATTCTATGCACTCTTAGAGGTAGTGGCCACGTTCATCGCATAGCATGCAACATATAATGGGAATTACTGGGGGTCGTTCTACAATCCTATGTTCCTCTTGTAAGTATAGGATGGTACGCGGCTTGTTGTTGATACACTAGATGGAGGGATCCTCTTGATAAGATCATTTCACCGCATGTAAGGCATCCCTATATTGTGGTATCTCTAGACAGTGGTGATTATAGTGTCCATAGGTGCCACAGAAAGTGCATGTGTGATTGGTACGCAATAGTTTGCCTTTACTTTTGGTACGCAATAGTTTGCCTTTACTTTTTGCGGCAGGTTCCTTTTTATAAGAACGCGGCATCGAGATGTCTGCTTCGGAGCTGAGGAGTGGTTTTAACTCGTCCAACTCTAGATATATGTGGGTAGGGTGTCCTATGACATCACATATAGTGCAGATTAGTGAATCCCTTTGTATGGTGGGGGCCACCATTTTCTTTCCTCTCTTTGCTGTTTTCTTGGCCATGATAACTGGTTTCGCAATGGGAAATTCCTTTGCAGGGGTGGTCTCGACCATTTCTTGGGTAGGTTGGGGCTCCTCAAGACTGAGAGGCTTTAACCCAATATCAATAACATTGGTGGATGTTGTTCCAGAAGGGGGAATGAGGTACCAAACTGGGAATGCCAATGATACATTGGGTAACACCAGTGTTGCCAAGACCTACTAGGAGACAAAGCTAGCTAGGGAGTAGAGGAAAGGGGTTCGGGAGGAGGCATAGGCTAGGGAGGCTGCCATAGTCAATTCTTCGAGTCGTTACTGTTTGATTCCATGTGCTGACCAACCTCGGTGCTTGATGTGGACATCATGCACATTGGGGCTCCTGTGGCATCAGATCGGGCGATACATCCAGGATAATGGGACGATCTCCTAGGAATGACCCTAGGACGGATGACGGTTTGAATTGGCCAGGACCATATTATTGGTACCATGAAAGACCATATGTGGTTGTATCTACATAGGGTATAATTAAATCTGTGTTGGTTAGGGGATTTTTTTAATTGTGCTTCAGCTGGTCTACCATAATGATTTGATCCTCGTGGGGGAACATCATGATGCGGAAGACGGAGGATGTTATGGTGGACATGGCATACATGTAACTCCACCCAAGGAGTATATTGTATCCAAGTGAGCGTCCAAGACTTCGATGTCTATGTGGACCATCTTGCTAGCTAATCTGACTGGTACATTTTGGTAGAGGCCGACAGGAGTCGAGGGATGACCATTGTATGCTCTGAGCGTGATGATGGAAGGTTTGAGTTTGAGGGATCCTAACTTCTACCACACATTTTTTGACATGATGCATGTGGATTCACCCTCATCTATGACACATCAGTGAATAGTGATATTTTGTACTGATGTTGGTATCTCGAAGGCGACCATGGAAGGAAGCCTAGGGGAAGCTTTGTCTAAGTCAAAAGCCATCATGCGCATATCGTCAAGGTCAATAGTGCGTAACGTGGAAAGTAGGGCTTTCCTTTGCTTTGGGCATGACTACGGCACTTCCAACGCGGACATAGCAGTGAGCGATTGAGCTAAATCATCTACGATGTTATAATTATGGGTCGCTTTGGAGTAATTACCTTCTCACTTATTAGGTCCCTTTACCATCTTTGGTGATCATTCTATAGGTGTCTTTGAAATGGTCAAAGGTGCAGTCGGTGCACTAGTATTAGCCCCTGACATATTGGTGTCTGGTGGGGTGCCGTAGCTATGATTCCAAGCCTAGCGAAACATTTTTTCCCCAGTCATGTAAATTTCATGACTGCTTTTCTCAGAATCATCTGGGTTTTGCTGCTGAGTGCTAATTACGCCTTGATGGGGGAAAGGTTCTTGCATCACTGAATTTTACTGGGAAGACCCTCCTTGTCCTCAGTTTCTCTTTAGCTTTTTTAGCTCAGGGAGTTCAGGACAGTGGTGAATGTAGTGCCCGTACTCACCACATATTGAACAAGAATGGTTTGTTCACAAAGGTGGCCTTTTTCCTTGCCATTGGGCATTTCTTGGCTCCTGGTTCTGATTCTGGTTGGAGTTACCTCCAGCCTGGGATCGTGGTGGGCACTGTTGGTTGTTTCCCCCCTCTCCAGGGTTCCCTTTGGGCTTGTTTCTTTTCTTTTTCTTAACCACATTAGGAGGGTAGTTCTCTTGGTTATACTGGTGTGGTTTATTTTTGGATGGTTGCACAAAGTTCACTTGTGCATTGGTTTGCGTAGGTGAGTCATGTTCTTAAGACTGAGCATAACGCTATCCCGTGTTTACACCTAGTTTTTGGGGCAGAGATCTTCTGTCAGTGTTTTTCCCTATGTACTAGGTCCCCTCAGTCATAGGATAATATCCTCCTTGGTGGTATGCTTGCACCCTATTAGTCAAATTTTGCTGCAACATGTGATGACTTTGAAATCCAGGTTGAGACATGTTTTCGGTAGAACTATGTATGTAACCTAGATTTTGATTGTTGTTGCCTAGGTACCATTGGGTCATTGACCCAATTAGTCCATCTACAGATTTAGATGTGCCGAGAAACTCTTGATAAGTCTGCAGGTACGGGGCATTTGGCAGGATATTGTAGATGTATCCCGACTACGTATAGATCAGTTACAACTTTTGGGCTTTACTGATTGCATCCTCTTTGGATGTGGGGTTGTGTTGCACCACATCCTTTGAAATCTCCGCTATCAGATTTTTCAAGAATAAATCTAAAAGGAATCGGTCGTCGAGTTTAGCTTTGCATAAACTGCGATGCCGCGTCCATTCATGGAGATGGTCTGAGATATGGATGGAGGGGGATTCTATGAAATTAGTTAGTAATTCCATTCCTGAATCATGGTGAATGGGAAACTGAAAGTACGTGAGAAATGCAGTAGCGAGGGCACTAAAGGTTCCATGCAAAGCAAAAGGTTTCTCCACCGAATAGTATCTTCAACGATGCTATTCAATGAGCAACATAGGTGAAAGGTCATTACATGATTACTTGTGTCTTCTTCTTGCTTACCTTCAAATTTTGGTATATCCAAAGCGAGCTTTATGGGCATGGGAGGCCAATTGGGTTCGTGTGTTTTGGGGTCATTTGTCAGCTTGGTTAAATCAGGTAGATTTAACGAAGCTAAAAAGGGTGACTGGGAGGTTGATGCCATGGAAACGTGTGAAGAAACGAAGTTTTGGTTAGGATGAGGGTTATTTTGTGACGTACCCTACTATGAATTCAGCTGGCTTCCCGTATGGGACATGCTCCTCTACCCACTAGGAGTCGAGGGGGAAGTGATGTGTGGTGTGATGTTGGGATACCGACTAGGGTTCCCAAATAAGGTTTCTCCAATAAAGGATGAACCAATGATGGTGGAAGTGTTCTGTCTTTGATGCCTAAATGACAAAAGACCTAGAACCCCTCTTGGTAATGGGTGGAGGTCCAAAAGATGTCTGGATCGATGAGGTTCCATTGGGACCATTTGGGTGTCGACCAGGTTGGGTTTTGGAAAATTTTGAGGGGATCTATTCTATGATCAAGAAAAAATGATGGTCACATACATAAAACAAAGCGAAAATGAAATGAATTTTCCCTTTAACTTAATCTATGTGATCAATCAAGAAAAAAAATATGGTTTTGTTTATTTTCACGTGATACTCAAAATCCTAGAATATGTACTGCATCGTAACACACTCAAATGTAACTGGGCCTTGAGAATATTTCTTGCGAGTGCTGGCACAATGTCCCATAAGAACTGGCGACGCCCCCAATCAGCCGAAGAGAATCAACCAGGGTAAGGGTAGAGGGTCTGGCGCTTGCCTACACCGTCACCTATAAGGTAAAGGATGCCCTAGCTTTTGGCAAATAAGAACCACCATCCCAAGTGAGTGTTCAAGTTTTGGGCTTCTTGGTAGTCAACTAACAGCCCCAACTAATACCGCACGCACTGCGGCTAAGCCTAACCCCCTCTGAATCTGGTCTCTGTCGCATTCGGGTTTTTTTTTCCGTGGGATGATAGGTGGATTTTGAAGCTCCCTAAATACATATCTTCCATGTTTCAATATGAAGTGTGATCAAGGTGGCTTATTGGATGCCTACCCCCTTGATCCTAACTTAATCTATAAAAAAATTTGTGGCCCCTGTGTGGAGAATTTAGTGAGTTGGTTTAAGTTAGTTTTATGTGGCTTTCTTTTCTTAGTGGGTGAGTGTGCGTGAGCATATGGTGAAAAATCCCATAGTTTTAACATATGAATATCAGTGATCCTTTACAAAAGTCCCCTAGTTAAACTATGTGATTTTGTTCCTTGCTCAAATGAAGAACATTTGCGGATAATGCATCACTTCCAAATCTTCCTAGTTAATCTATTTGACTAACTAAATGGAGATGGTGAATCACAAATGTAGAGCATTCATATGATTTCCTAGGATCAACGGAGGGTGCAAAGGTAGTAGAGATTACTTGCTCTAATCGGTGGTTCAATCCTAGTCTCGCAATCTCCTAAATGCAAAAATTGAATTAAGCTAAACAATTTCTACACTAGCTTATGCATGTGTGGTCTTGGGCCACTTACTTGGACTAGTTAAACTAAGTGTTGATACCATAGTTTGCAAAAAATAAATTTTTCGGAAACCAATGGTTAATTTTTCCCCTACTTAAACTACGTGAAGACTTTTTGCAAAAAAACTTAAACGAAGACTAACTCTATGCCTACATAAAGCAGCAAAAAGTGAGTTCTCAAACGCTGTGGGGTATCAAAAAAAGTGTTGGTAGATACATTAGGGGCTATCTAGCACATTACAAGTAGAAAAATGTAGAATTTAGGGAGGAAAACTCTCATTCTGGAATTTGCACGAAAAAGGCTCTGACAGGTGCACTTTCCTGCGCGCAGGTCAGTCCTGAACGTGCACAATGTGCTTCTGTGAGGGAAAACTGCACGCAAAATTCCTGCAAGTAAAATATTAGGAGCTTCCTTCTTCAGTCTATCACTCCAGTGAATCTAGGGACTGTAAGATGGATTATAGCACTGTCAGCTCTACTCTAGCATAGAAAAAGGGTCTCCTGCAAAAGATGGCACAACCACATAAACTTGGAAGACATCAGTGGAGTTGCCAATCCTATTGTTATGGATTTGTCGCACGGGTGTGTGAAATCGCACCAGTTTAAATAATGTGGTCTACTCTTTAAACTATTGGTAACAAGAAGAAAGTGTTGGAGCTCAAAAGCATAAAATTTAGTGAAAAATTATACTCAGGTTAAACTAAAACTAAAACACAAATATACAGAAGCTATAAAGAGCGTCAAACAATAATAATGCAAACAATGGCTCAAAGACCTCTTCTTATTAAACGCTTGATATGGAGAAGAAATTTTACCCACTTGCCAAGGGGCCCTTAGATAATGATTGTAGGTCTTGATGCAAGGATGTTGCCTTCCAACCTCTGCCTCTGATGCAGTCTCCCTCTCTCCTTGTTGTGATGGACTAAGATTTTTGGGTGACCAATGATCGAGTCCTCTTTAGCTCCAGCTCTGGATCACACACTGTTGGTGTTTCTTGGGAAACTTTAGCCAACATAACAATGTGATCAGCCTTTCTTCATCTCTTGGTTGATTCATATAGGGGAGTTTCAAATCCTCCTTCCCTCCCTTGTTACATGATGGATAGTGACCCAAGGGAGAGGTATGATTCCATTTTGTGCTCACATAGTGTCTAAGGAGGCATTGGTGGCTGTTCTTAGCTAGCTTCATATAAGGAGTAAATTTCCTTTGCTTTATGTGGTCCTAGAAAGTGGTTGTTTCCCATTTCCAAGAATGCACACTTATCGGGAAAAAAGGTGCACAGAAGGTGCTCTTCTCAAAGGATTAAGTGTGCATTGTAGCATTTAAGACTAGTTCAAATCTGATTTTCTCAAAACCTTAGAGATTTTAAATACTTTCTTGATTCCATAATGTGTTCCTACCGTATAGATCCTTAGGCTTAACATTAATTAATGCCATCTTATGTTGTATGATTTTCCAGTGTTAAGAGTAGGTAATGCTCGAATGTTTCCTTGTGCAGCTTCTTTTGGTCTTCTGGGAGGAATATATCGTCTAAGTTCCTCCATTCATGCAGAAGTTGTTTCAACACCTATTCTTTTTCACTTAAGTCCTCTTTAGGTTGTTGAATATCCATTGGCGCTTGCTCTAATCAAGCTATTTTCTCTGTTTCGGTTTGTTCAACCTGTGCCTTTGTCTTCATTGCTAACATTCTCTATTGCACCATTCCTTACTTGGAGCCTGAGTTTCTTCCATGTCTTTTGATGTCTCCCCCTCTTCTTGCAGGATTTCATAGTGATTCTAGGTGGTCTTTTGTTTTATGCTATTATTCTAACTTGCATTTTTCCTACTGGTATTTTTCTTATTGGTGACAATAGTAAAGCCAAATTCTGTTTCTTGATGCATCTCAACGGTATTTGTGGATTTTCCTGCCTGTTGTACTGGGAGATTTAGTGGGTAGATTCGAAGGTCGCCATACTCATCGAATCATCAAGAATGAAAATGAATATGTTCATAGTCTAAGGTTTTCTACCAGATCTTTCCTTCATATTCCAGTACTATAGGTTTTGGAAGTGGCTCACAAATGTTCATATATACCTTCCACGGTGAGTTGTTTCTGAAATTTTCACAAAACTTCTTAAGGAGTTTCTTATTCCTTCTAATATTTTTGGATCCCAAAAATCCATTGGAAGAGCAAATAATCTTACCCATACTGGTGCTGCTAGAAATTATTCTTCATCTGGGTTATAGCATTCTTCCCATTGCCTAAGGAAGATACCAACATTGTTGTAAAAGTATGGACCTCCCTCGAAGATTCTTTCTTTATCTAGAACATTGGTGAAGATGACCACGAAGAATCCTCGTGGTCCAAATTTTGGATCAAGATGTCCTTTGGGCTGCCACTTTTCTTGAATCAATTTCAATAATTCCTTTTTGGTTGGCCAAATACCAATGAATTTACAAATAAGAGGATGGTCTTTCATGTAGCCTCTGTATTCATTCAATGTATTTGACGGAATGATGAATCTTGGTTTTTTCAGTGCTTGAGGAAGGCATTGTGTCCTGGTCTTGGCTTGCCACTCAGTTCCAAGAACCGGTCCATTTTTTGTAGTTCTTCCTCCTTGCATGTTGTTGGGCCTCCTGCTCTATTCCCTAGCAATAACATTTCGGTAGGAGGGATTCGACCCCGCTCTCAAGGTTACCTCCATTTAGCCTTCTAGGCCCTATTCTCTCTGTTTCTCCTTTTCTCAATTCCTGTGCGGGCTCTGTTCAAAACCCTAGCCTTGCATGGCCATTATGGTATAGCTTGCTTTTCCCATGCAATGGTCATATTAAACTTCCCTCAACATCATTAATATCATTTGAAAACTTCACAGAGGAATATATAGTTTGAAATGCCTATAAAATGTTAAATTTACAATTAGGAGTCTATAGTTTGAAACCCATAAGGATCTTGAGTAAAATAGACTTTCTTTAAAAAATAATGATAATAATTAGAAAGCTAAAAATAAACTTTTAATTTTCATTAACATTGACCTTACAACATAATCATTATAAAATTAATATAAACACAAATTAAATTTTGTTTTATAAAGGGTTGAGAGTGATACAAATTCTCAAGTTGCAAACTCATTTTCAAGTGTAAAAATTAAAAAAAAAATTGTAAAACATAAAGATATTTAAAAATGAATCTATCATAATTCTTAATATATTATTTTTATGAATTTGACATCTATATACATTCATAATACTCCACTTGCCCGGTGCATTTATCAACACACCGTGTGGCTGTCTTATTCGTCACATGGGTGTACAGTTGGTCCATAGAGCTACATCTTCATAAACGAACTTTGAATCCGCACTTAAACTCCTGAAATATTCACTTTTAATTACCTCTGTAATCTTCAAAAAAATCTACAGTTTAGGCTCAAGCAAATATGTTTCATGAATATGCCTTGTTTGAGTTCCAGATAAAGACTATAAAAGTGTGATGAGAGAAATTAAAGAAGTTGTTGATGAGTCTCTTAAAATTAAAAAGATAAAAATATACAAAGCCCCAACTAAAAGGAAAAATATGCAGTATATTCATAAAATACAAGAAAATCTCTTACACCTCTCTAAGGTAGCTCCTAAGAAATTCTAGAGGAAAATTCTAACTAGAAAAACTAAATATAATAATAGAATTGCTTTACATGACTCGAATTCCTATATTAAAAAGATTTATGAATCTCCAAATGTCATAGATAACCTTGAAACCCTGATCAAAACAGAAGAAGCTTTCTCATTAGAAGACATAGATTTTTGGGTGAAGCGCCTCACAGATGGAAAAGCTAAGGAAATTAAAGGTTACCAGGCAGAAATCTTAGAAATTGGAGGTGATATCCTCATCCCTCACATCCACAACATTTTCAATCAATTTTTCAAAGTGGGGATACAAATAACCCCTCTAATTTTCGGACTAAGAGCCTTATTATTCCTATTTTTAAAAGTAGGGATACAAATAACCTCTCTAATTTTCGGAAAATTATGGTTAGCCCTCTCTTAGCCAAGTTATATGGTATTATTTTGGAAAAGAAGATGAGCATATTGCTTGAAAGTGAAGGTAAGCGAGCTAAAGTCTTAGCAGTTTTTAGAAGGTAGCACCCAAAAACGGACCACCTTGTGATGCTTAGGATCATTGTGGAGGAATATCGTAATGATAAATCATATCTATTTTGTTTCTTTGTAGACTTTATAAAAGATTTGGATACGGTTCCTAGAAATAACCTATGGAATAGATTAGAAGAGCTAAAAGTTCGTTTCAAGTTGAGAGTTGTCGTTATAAGGTTATACGAGAATGTAATTTTCAAGTTTAAGAGCAACGAGGGGTGGTCAAAAAATATTAAGTGTAATATCGGATTTAAAAATAGTTTCCCCCTCACTCGTACCCTATTTGGAATTTACATTGACAAACTAGAAGATTGTTTAGAGGAAGGAGGGTGTTATGGCACGATCTTAGCTAGAATACTCATCATCATTCTTCTCTATGATCACAATATTTTCTTCTCGCAAGGTGACCATATGATCTTGATAAGAAACTAAGGCTCCTTAAGGATTTTTGCTCTACCATGGGTATGACTGTTAATACTGAAAAAACAAAATTTATGATTATCAAATCCAAGAAAGATAGTTACGCTAATTTTGTGTATTAAAATAACAACTTGGAGGAAGTATCTTCTTACATGTACAAAGGATTTCATGTTCATCACAAGCTCAACTGGAACTATAGCATTAAGAAAAGGATTAATGGAGGGTAAAAAGCTTATTTTGGTCTTGAAAATAATTGTAAAGCAACAAACCTTGTGATGTGGGAAAAAAAAAATCTCCTCTTTGAAAATTTATTCACTCTTGTTATCTTGTATGGATGTGAGGTTTGGGTTTGCAACATCTCTACAGAATCCTGGAGAAAGATTGAGAAAATCCAAAAGCATTTTATAACGTATAACCTCAAAATTAAAATTAATACTCCTTATCGTATTCTCCCTATACAAGTTGGTCATTCCCCTATCGAGAGCCTAGCTATGACTAGGCTCCTATTGTACAAGCACAAAATCAATAACATCAGAGACCATAGGCTTCCTAAGCTAGCTTTAAATTCCATCCAAAATGACCTAAGACTCAAGCGAGGTTGGTATAAAGATACCATGGCATGGTTAAACCATTGGGAGGTCGACGAAAATGTTGCATTACAAAATATTAATAACATTAAAAATATTGTTACTTCTAAGTTAAAAGAGAAAATTTTCAGATCAGAAATATTTAGAGGCTAAAAGAAAATTACGATAGTATAAGGAGGTCATCAACCCTACTCTATAAGATCAAAAGTATCTCTCTGTTTTAACTAGCTCGAAGAAAAAAATTAATATAGCCAAGATAAGAACAAACTCTCCTGAGCTCCATAGTGGAAGAGGTCATTGGGTAGTTCCTAAAACACCATGGGTGGAAAGGATCTTCCATCTCTATGAGAATATGAACATTGGGGATGAAAATCACTTCACCTTAGAGTGCCCTACATACACCCACAATAGATCTTCGTTTCATAATATTTGTTGCAATACTGAACTTCCTAGTCTTTTAACATGTCAAAATTATGACCAGCTCAGGATGCTTCTCTCCAAGCTCTTTGAGCATAGGAGTACAATTTTAAAAAAAACTAATTGATTCATTTATAGGTCCAAAAAACCAAAGTTTGGTCTCAATGGACGTTAACCATCATCATCATCATTATCACATAAAAATATTCTTGTTATTAATTTTCTTGAAATTTTGAGAATTCAAATATATGAGATTGGTAATTTTCTTTCATAATTTTTTATTTGTTTAATATTATACATATAATATTTTTATATACAACTTAAAAAATATTATTTAAAGTTATTTTTTATATATTTACAAATTAAATTTAAAAAATGAAATTATAAAACAAGATGGTGAGTAATATAAATCATTAATTCAATTTATTTGATTATATATAAACAAGGTAAATAATCCGTTTCTTTAGGTCTTATAAACCAAATTTGGTCTCAGCAGACATTAACTACCACCATTATCATCATCATATATATAATTAAAATTTATGATTTATTTTAAAATTTTATTTAAAATTTTATTAATAAAAATAAAATTACAATATAATAAATTAAATTATATCTATTTATTATTTTTATCATTTTGATTTTTTAAATTAACTATCAAAATAAACCATTATTATGTATTTATTTAAACATTTATCACTCAGTTCTAATTTAAAACTCAAATTAATAATAAAGATTCAACTTTAAAACTCAAACTATAGTAAAATTTAAACTTTTAAAGAAATAAATTAATATAATCACACTCCTATGCTTACGTGAGCGAGGAAATATTAAATAGAGTTTCTCTTTGAGAAAACAGTTACAATTGGATAAGGTCCACTGATTTACCAAATTATAAAATGATACACACATTCATAGTTAGCCAAAACAGTCAAAATAATACACATCAATATTATCCACAAAAAAAATTATAAGGAGAATAGTATATGCATGCGTAATGTGCCAAAGAAGTCAAAATAGTACACATCAGTTTGATTCACAAAATATCAAGAGCATCCTACTAAAGAGTCTAAACCAATCTCGTGACGTGATACATTCACATTTAGTCCACCATCAGTAGCACCAAGCTCAACCGAGTAACTATATTTAGTTGTAAAATTTTGAGGTTTCCTTATCCAAAAAATATCACCATGCAATTAAAAGATAAAACTTCAATATGTAAACTCAATTAATTAATCAAAGAGATTACAGACATTTATACATGAGATAGTCTCAATATAGGAAATCTATCTTGGACGCACAATAATGTGGTTGAGAGATTCTCTCAACCACACACTGAACTAGGAATAAATATAGTTCTAGATACCTCCTATAATGTAGGAACATACTCCTTATATGGAGAGTTACAACCACAGACAAGTAGGAATTACATATTCCAACTCCCTCCCTTAATGACTACTTGTCGTGATATCGATTCACAAAATCTAGTTGTGGTCAATCATAAGAAAAAAGGATATGTCGATGTCCATATAAAGGAGCAACCATCCACCAGAATGCATGGGTACCAACCACTACAACTGCTAGTCTCATAGTATGTCCTTCACATACATGGTTCTATCAAAAATTATCATTGCATACATGTACCTATATCAAAAATGTGTTTTCGATTCAGATCTACCACCATCGGGCGAATCCCATGTGCAAAACCGCCAACAAATGTGTCTGCGACTCAGATCTACCACCACCAGGAAAATCCCATGTGTAGAAATGACAATAACATCTACGACTCAGATCCACCACAAACGAGTGAATCCCATGTGTAGAACTGCCAAAAAGAGAGAGATCAACACCTTTCTAGGCCAAATATTCACGTCCAAATAACAATCCCTAACAGTTGCGTTGATTGCGCCTTTTGACACGACTGTCAGATAGAAACATGCACCGACTCTCCTTTGCTATGAAACAACAATATTTGAGACCTATGAGTGAGGTTTTATACTGCAGTCTACCTACTACTGTGAGAATTCAAGCTCCTGTGTGCACCTGGGGCACTTGTAGCCACTAAGGCTCTGTATGTGGTTTCCGGTTCACCACAAACCATCACTTTAAAGTGAAAAAAGATGGTTTTCGACTGACCATAAACCATTACGAGGTGGTTTTGAGATTACCATGAACTTTATACATGCCTTTACAAGGCTTAAATTCCATACTCCATCTGTTGGAGTCTCCTGATACATATAATGTCCACTTACAAAACCATCGTAGACTTGCTTATAACATGCTAGGGAGTCTATTCCACAAAACGACACTAACTCAAACAAACATTTACTTTGTTTTCCATCATAATAATTGTTGTTGCTTCATTACCTCCTCTTTCGTTGCTCACATCTTGGGCATCCTTGTCAAATAAATTATTGGAACTCCATTCTTAACCTGTCATTTTTTAGAGTCTCGAATTATAAAAAAATAACTTTACCTACATTGAGTTAGCTAGACTCAATAAGGCTCAATAACTTTAAACATGATTCCAAAAAAAACATACACTCTTCAGATTAATTTCTCTATCTCTTCCCAAGGATGATTATTTTCCAAACACACCAACAACCATTTTTCACCAACGATACCTGTGAGGGGTGCACTAATAAATAAATGGATTGAAGACATTTCAACTGGTCTCAATGCAATGCATTTCAGCACAGATGATCTAGACATAGGCACTCATAGCCACACGAAGAGACACAATTTTCCCTTCAAAAACAATAATCCAAGACTCCACGGTCCTATCCCCCATTGTCAACAAATTCACTATCAACATGCATAAAATTCAACAATTTTATACACAAAATTTCTCGTTTCAGTATCCAATTCCCCTCGCACCGTAGTGTAACACCACTTCCCTTATTCACAATATCAAGCTAGTGACCGCTTCCAAGCATGCCTCCTCATGCTTGCTGGCAGGCTGCAACAACGAAGACCTATTGTTGAGCTAATCTCCTCGCAATTGAACATGTAGATATGTTTCCATCACACTCGGCACACACAAACTAGATCATCCTCCAATCTATGATGTACCTTCATACACTATCTTTTTATTCCATTTTCATTATCATTTCTTCATCATATATGGTAGTAAATTATTCCTGCAAATAAATTTGTCTATTTAGAATGGAAAATTCAAGCATACATTCACACTCATGACAATAGTTTTCCAAGCTAAATGTCACAACAATACAACATCTAATTCTTTTAACCAGATTTACATGAATTCATTTACATGTTAAGTTGATCGGGATCAACATGAAAGAAAAATAATACACGAAGACAATTTATCTCATCAAAGAAAATGTGTTGGAACTTTTAGTTTCATCTTCATCTTGTCTCCCTAGCTACAACTCACCATGCTTCTGCTGCAGCTTACCAGAAGTTGTTCTGGTATACAAACAAAGACACATCTAAGCAGCTCACCACACTTCCCTCATCCATTACAACAGATATGTTGTACCACACTTCACTACTGCGATTATCTTTGCAGATATCCCATGCATTAATTCTTTCGAATCTGAAAATTCTTTTGTAATTGTAGTTCCCCATTGATGGCCTCCACATTTCTTGTTCCTTCACGATTTACTGCAAATTTAATTCCCAGAGCTGGCTCAGGAAGCTCATGTGTAACTTCTTCAACAGGTAGATTAACTTCCCATGTTTCGCTTGGAAGGCCATTTAGACACATATTCTGTTTCACTAGATCGCATTTCTGATAAAATTCGTCCACATCAAAGGTGAGGGCTTTGATCATTCCAGCTCGACGGCCCTCGAAATCCTTGAAAAATCTTCTTCTACATTGTGGCCATTGTAAGGTCCAGTAGCACCCTCCATCCTTCTAAGTCGATTTTGCGCATAAAAGCTTTAAACAGGTTACCTGCGTCGTCGATTTTCTGGCAGAATTTCTCAGACAAGGACTTGTTCTAAAGCATTCCACAAACGAGAATTACGGATGCTTCATCCTCGCGGCCACAATCAATCGATTTTTTTTTTCAACTTTGCCTAAGCATAAATAGAAGCCTTCCACCATAAAAAATAAGAAAACCAGTGCAACTTACGGTGATCCACTGAGTCATGAATCTCCAATGTCATATTTTCGACATCATGATCTCTGAGGTTGTCATTTCAAAGTCCCCTATCACAGATCTGGAAGTGAGAAACAATGGATATCTTTTCTCTCGAGTCGCAAAGGTGAACAAAGCCACCAACACAAATCACTTTCTCCGCCTAGTATTGACCTCATGCCAGCAAGAGCACCACTGTTCTAATACATCTCCACTCAGGTTCAAGCAAGAATCCATCCACTACTCATGTATCATGACATCAATGCCTCTCAGTGATCGCATGGGTCCTCCTCGGGCTTCTCCTCACCATCAGTGTTCTAGGAGCACTCCAACGATCACAGCCTCCAGCTATTGTCATGCCCTCCAGCAATCTGCTTCAATCCTACAGCAGCTCCACATGGACATTCAATGTCGCCTCAGTCCACGCTGGTCACTCTGCAATTGTCGCATCATACCAATGAGCAAGATTCTTCACACAGGCTCTGAGCCTCTACTCGGCCTTCAATTAAATTGTTGGCTACCCAAATTTGATCCGCACCGGTCACTTTCTCGCTCACCCGATCCTCAACAGCTATCACTAGCCACTATAAGAGTGAAGACTTCATTAAACCCTAAAGCTTTACTGCCAGTGTCCAGCTCCTGAGTATAGCTGCCGAATCCATGAGCTTTGCACTGAAATATTTGTCAACATGAATATTTGCAGACTTGAATTCTCTATACATGGCCTGGAATGGTCCTTCTTCATGTAAATAATCAAGTTGGTTGTGGCCCTATGTATCACTGTAACAGACAGGAATAGGCAGCGACTCTTTAGCAATGTTATAACTGCAATAGGAAGCAGGAAGTGAAACATGACCTTGATGATGCAGCCACGTCGACAGACGAACCAATGGATTGCCGCCACAGACTAATTCGCTCCCCGTTCTCCATCTGCCGCCCCGGCTCCTAATGCCTCCCTTCTTGTGCTACAGTCTTAATCGGGTGCTCAGCACAGCAGGTCCAGCTCGGGATCCCTGGACTACAAGTTACCATCGCTAGCAGCGCTCAATCTTGCAACATCGCTCACTAGATAAAGAGCTCGAACAGTAATGAATGGACAAACAAAAATTAAAACAATGCAAATACAGTGATTTATATTCCTTTGCTCAGGAAGGGCCAAAGGCCCTTATGGGCTTTGATACCAAGATAAAACTTCAATCTAAAAAATCAATTAATTAATCAAAGAAATTACACGCATTTATACATGAGATAGTCTGAAGGTATGAAATCTATCTTGGACGCACAGTAATGTGGTTGAGAGATTCTCTCAACCACACATTAAACTAGGAATAGTTCTAGCTACCTCCTATAATGTAGGAATAGACTCCTTATATGGAGAGTTACAACCACAATCAAGTAGGAATTACATATTCCAACTTTAAAAACACAAACACACATTAATTTCATTGACAAACATACGCAACCTCCCTTGGCAGTGAATAATCACCTACTTGCACATGGTGATAAGGACTTGACATGGAGGCTTTGAAGGTCTTCTCACATGCTAAACAACAAGGTTATCCAACAATGACACATCCCCTTCCTCCCATTTCAAATTTACACACTCTTCATTTACTAGTCTTAAAAGCATTCAGTGCTTCACCAGGAATACCGCAACCATCTCCCAATGAGAGCGACTAGTTTCTATCTTTTCCGCCATAGCCCACTATGGTGTTAAACCAGACTTCCCTCCCTCTTTATCCATTGAACGATTTGATAGCTTCCATGGGGCCGAATGCAAATTCTGTCGATCCATCCTCGTAACATTTGAACCTCGAATGACCCATCATCTCCATAGCTCTGCTCATCATTCATTCAAATTTCATGTATTAACTTGTCAAATTAATATTAGCTGAACTGCAAATTTAAGAATCAGGTGATGCTTAATTGCACTATGGCTAAACATAAATGGGTTGAGTGATATATGGAACTCTCTATGAATGGCGAGGTGCGTTGATATATTGAATTGAAATGGTGTGTTGGGTTCTTTAAACTAATCCAATCCAAACTAAGGGTAAATAATAGGTGTCAAAATCACAATTGGATAATTCTAGGGTGGTTTTGATAATCTTATGGGTTAATTTAGGTCAAGTTGACTTAGTTATGTTACTGGTAGTTTTTTAGGTTTGCAAGAACTAGGTTTTGCACATGGTATTCATGTTTATTGTAAATTATTTGAAGGTAGAAAAAATCTAGCTAAGTTAGTATGTGATGAGTTATTGTGAACGTATAAAGGCTCTTAGTCAGTGAGTAATCGATAGGTAGATTTACACTTGTGTTCTTAGTTGTTTCTTTTATGCGCTTTTATTTATAATTTTCATTGAGTCCAAGTATGTAATTTCAATTTTCTCTTCAGAAACATATTGAATCTTTTTTCTAGAAACATCTTGAAGATAAATGATTGAATCCTTTTTAGGACACTTAATTAATTAAATTATTTATTTTGAAAAAATAATCCAATAATGCAAAATAATTAGTTGAAGTTAATTATTATATTTTTCTTAAGTTAAATTTAGTAAAGACAGAAATAAATAAAGGATATAAATAATGTCTTCCACCTACTAAGACTCTAAGAAATTGGAAAAGACCTTCTTATTTGCTAACATAAAAAAAAAAATATAAATACTATTTTAAAAGAAATTAACTCCTTAAAAAAACATAAAATTAAAATTAGAAATTTTCATTTAAAAATAAATAAATCAATAAGATGAGAATTCCAACATTTTTTATATAATCTAAAATTCAACAATTTAATTTAATTTAATAAAGTAAAAGTCAAAATATAATTAAAAATAATTCTTAAAAATTATATTTGTATTATAACTCATTTCAATATAAATAATTATGAAAATTTGTAAATTAATAATATATTTATGAAACAATAAAGATATCTATATATCGATGTTATACCCATAAATCGAGAGAGAAATACAGTAATATCTTTTTCTAAATTTTCTTATATCTAATGTACCATAACATTAAAATTACATAATAATTAATAATATTATTATTATTGATTGAAACATTTAATATTTATTTATTCTGAAATTTTATTATAAATTAATTAATTAATTAATTTTAATACATTATTATATTTAGATCAAACTAAATATGTCCAAATAAAATATTTTTATTTTATTTTATAGAAATGTTATCCATTTACATTTTTTTGGAAAAACAATAATTAATCTATATTAAAACTTTAAATTTAAATTTGAAAAATTTAAATAAACATGTATGCAAATTCAAACATGTGATTTAACGCTTCAACTTGAAGTAAACAAGAACTCCCATTCATAGAACATGTGACATGGAAATGTTAGAAAGCTGGTGCTTGCTATGGTCGATTCTATTTGCAATGCTTTCATCAGAACTGTTCAAAATATATTATGTGATTTAGATTATAAAGTTATTAATCAAATGATAAATTTGAGATAGTAAAAAAGATACTAGATTTTGAAAAGTGGTCATTGAGAATCTTTTTTTTTCTTTTTCTTTTTTTAAAGTGTTGATGCATAATAGCTTATTTTTTTTTAACATATTTTTTGAAACTAAAAATTTTTCTTGCTTTTTTTTAAATGTCAAGATTTTCATGTTGATTTTGAAAAGTGATTATTTTTTTATTTATCAAGTATGAACATCTGTTTTAAAATGTTAGTGATTTTCATAATAAAAACAAAAACAAAAACAAAAACAACTCAAATATAAAACAATATATAAAAAATATAAAAAATAACTAATAAAAGTGTAACAAATAAACAAAACAGGCAAAAAAAAAAAAAAAAAATTAAATAAAAGAAAAATAAAAAAAATAATAATTAAAAAAAAAAAAATTAAAAAAACACATAATTTAATGAAAATAATAAAAATTAACATTAAAAAACAAAATTCAATTAAAATAAAAAAAATTATATATATATATATGTTCGTGGGCCTCTGTCACCTCGTGGGGGTAAGATGGCAGCTTCTCCTCCCGCCTGGCTGGCATGCCCCATGATCCCTAGGCAACGGAGGTCGATTCGATTCCCAAAATTGACTTGCGCCACATGAGGGCCGCACGATTCAATTGCCAAGTGGGGTAAGGAGCTCACCACCTGCCGTGCGACCAAGCCCTAATATCTTTTTATTTTTATTTATTTTTTAATTTAACAATATTTTTTTAAATTAATTATTTTCTTAAATTAAATTAAATTTAAATATTTAAATTTTTTTTTTTTAATTTAAAATTTTTAATTAATTAATTAATTTTTTAATTTTTAATATTTTTAAATGAAAAAAATAAAATATATATATATATATATATATATATATATATATATATATATATATATATATATATATATGAATTAACTAGATTTAAAAGGCAGATATGATATATAATATTTTTCAAAATAATTCTATTTATAATATATTTATTTCAATTATTATTTTATATTTGTCTTGTAATAATAGAATCTAATTTTCAAATATTAAAAATTAGTAAATTTTTAATATTTATTTTCAAAAATTCTAAGATTTTTTATTGGTTTATTTTGCTAACTCAATTAATGTTCTTAACCTATCATTCACAAAATTAATTTATTATTTTTTTTTTAAGTCTTGGTCTAACACTCTTCTCATCTTATGTTTTAGCTTCCTACCCTTGAAGATGGGTGAAGTGTTCACTAGAAATGACTTCTTTGGAAATGTCCATTCTCTAATTCTTGAATGTAACAATTACAATTATAATCCTAAAAAAAAAATTATTTACCATATAATTTAACACATACAATACTTACCATATGGTTTTAACTTGTTACGTTGCTTACCATATATCACTTACCATAAATTTTTAATACATTACATTACTATGTTAAACATATTACTATCTTCCAACCTCCACTTTATACATATGATTATTCCAAGATTCAAGGTGGCAAGTTTAAACCATATTCCGAGATATATTTAATTTTTCGCTTAAGATTGGATCCACCGCAATTATTGTATTTGTCTCGTTGCAAATCTAAACTTAAGACTTTGGTTTTAGTTTGTTGTCTTCTGATCTTGGAAGTTAATGGAAGTACCCACTACTCTTTAAGTCTCTTGTACACATTCACTATACATGGCTGGCTTACTTAATGCACTGTGAGTTGTTGGATTACGGGATCTGTGTATAGGCCACCTACCCTCACGATCACCGTTTATTATTTACTCCATCAACGGTGGCTGTGTAGTGGTGGGAATGGACTTGGTTAATCCAGTCGATTGTCTCTCCAACATCATTTGTTGCCTCGTCGCTTGCACTTGGTTGGCTCTGCCATTGAAGTCAGACCCAGGACCCTCAGCCTTTGGCATTTTATACATGACTTGGGTAACTCGATTAACTTCTCTCCCACTGCTTTTATAGTTATCATGGCCAATTTCACTTCTATTGTTTCTAGAATTTTGCAACTCTGTGAATTCCTTTCTTAATCCTGTTATATACCCAAACGTAGGGATTCGAGGTCTGAAGTCTCTCAGTTCTTCATCCACCTTGTGCCTTTGTATCTCTGGTAAGGTATTTAACCTGAAGCTATGGATTTATGCTCTCGGTTTAGTTTTCTTTCTTTCTACTCTTCGAGTTGATAATTTATTATGTTTTTGTTTGAACATATCTCGGCGCTTGACATACCTGTTTGAAGATGCTCTTACTACAGGTAAGAGACAAGAGTTCGTCTTACTCAACCATTCGTTAGTCTCAGTTTTATTTTATGTATGTTTTAAACTTCATTTTTCCTCTACTTACAGTTTGATCCTCTTGGGCTTTAGCAAGTAAGTCCTTTGCTGAAGCAGCTTATATGCTCTTCCTGCGAGAAGGTCTCAGCAAATATTCTACCTTTGGCTCTCCAGCTACTCCATGATGACCAACACTGGTCTACAATCTCGTCTACTGGGTTAAACCCATCTCTGTTGCAATTTTAATCTTGAGGAAATTTCCAGAATTTTCTTCAGTTTTAAGTGTCGGTTTCAGTTAGCTTCAGAGAGACGGAGTTCTTATTTTCCTATGGAATCTATAATGAAATACTGTTATCTTCATATTATATTTGGAATTCGAAAATGGCTTTCTCTCTATCATTATTTAAGAAAGACATACTAAAGTGGTTCATTCCTAGAACACGATTTCTTGAGTAGTTTTCAATTCCAATGATGGCTATTGTGGTAGTATTAATGTTGGAATTATATTTCATTTATTCTATATGTAGTTACTTTAAGTGCAGTGACCTACTTAAGCTATTAATGGAAACATAAGCCTATATTTGCAAAAGATTATACATGTTTCAATTTCTATTATATTTAAGTTCTTTTCTTCTTTCGCATTCCTAGTTATAAAGATATGCTCAACATTTCTTATCTTAAACTATGTTTTTTGAAACATTTGTACACCATCTTTATAGTAGTTTTAATCTCTAGTTTAATTTATTTTTTTAAGATATATTGGAATTTATCTATTTCATCTTACCTTAAGAGTATATCTCGGTGACCAGACCACCTAAAAGTTATGTCCGTGTATAGATAATTAGGGGTGATGGTGCATAATGGGTTGGGGTTTCATCCCTATACCCAGAACCAAAAGCTCACCATGTCCAAGCTTAATATAGACAGAAACCTTTATGGTTCAATTTCTTTGTACAACACTTTCTAAACTTAATATTCATGTTGTTATTCATTATGTCTCTTTGTCCTAGTACTTTCAAATACATCATGACATATAAAACATTTCAACATGATATCTATGTTCTGTTATCTAATTTACTTAGTTAGGAAAGTTGTTCTAAATATTATCTATTGTAATCTTCCAGTATCTGACATAAATAATAATGTTTTATTTTATATAAAATTCACTAGAATTACTCTACAATTTCTCACCATATAATCATAGTGTTTTTGATGTATTTACTAAGTTACTTTATAATCGATAAGTTGATACTTTTATATTAGCATAAATATCCAGAATATAACAGTCTTCATCTGAAAATTACATAACACTTAACTATGTATAGATAACTTGTAAACAACCTTCTTGTCTAATTTAATTCTAAAAAATACAGTCACTTATTTGAAAGTGTATTTGGTTGTTGGTGTCGACCCAACCTTCAAGATAGGCAATTACATCCTCCTCTTGCCCCCTTGCTCCACTCCCGAAGAGGTACAAGTTGACAGTAGATTTTTTGTTGTGACCTCAAGACTCCAAGTCCAGTTAGTGCCAGAAAGCTTCAAGACTTGCTGAGTGATTTCCAATGGTCTCTACTAGCTTTAGAAAATATCCACTCCTTCCTTAGCCCATGAACAAAACCCCCATGAAGAAGTAGGAGATCCATCAAGGAATGATATGCATCCGAGTGCATGGAAATAAAGTCCAGATGTTCTGCATGTAACAGCTTCTCCTTGAGCTCAGAAGCTCTAGTCAAGAAGACTCTACCATAAGAATAGACGACCCCGTCATCCACCATGTATCTATCATCTCCTCCCGGGTCATCAAGAATCATGCAAGCACCAAGATCCTTAGAGTACTCTACCAAAAGTTGAGACCTCCAATATGGATCAATCCTCCTAAGAGACAACACTGAAGATATGAAATGTGAAGCTCCCCAAATGTTGTTGTCTTTTCCTATGACATCCCTGATGCCAAATTCATCCTCTAAAGTGCTACCATACCCATCGTGTAGCTGCTCATGCTCAAGTAGAAGTGGTGGCATTTGGAAGTTGGCCTCCCATGGGAAGCTACCATCCAAAAATAACTTCCTGAACTTGGCCAATGTAAGCATGAGTGGCCTCCATCTACTCCAATATATGGAGGATTCCTTCCTCAAGGGAGGTACACTATGTTTCTTCAAATCCATGGAGCAGCTTCCTCGCACCATGGTGGTGCCATCTTCCATTACTTCAAGAACTTCTGTCAGTGCATAATATGTAGTGAGAGTGGATAATGCTGAAAATGGGAGAGTGTATCCCTCCTCCTTGAGTCTATCCCAGACTTTCTGCGTTGTACTAGACCCCTCCAAGGTATTTACACCCCCCACCCCCCGAGATTTAAGAGTGGTGAATGAAATGGTAAGATATCTCTCACCAACTCTAGATTTGGTGGCCTCCCAGGTGGAATGCCCCCATGTAGTGAGACATCAAGATCTAAAGCAGACTGTATATATGAGTGGAATAATTTTTCCCTCTTTTCATTTCACAATAAAGTCTCCTTCTTTTGTGCAGAAACCTCCTGAAATAGATAAGGTTGAATTATCATCATCCCTGATGTTGCACCTTCTTTTTTTCTTCTCCTTCCATGTGCCAAGTCTCACAATCCAAAAAAACTGATACATGTTGCTCTAGGATTGTACTTTGGCTCCCACATGTTAGATTATTTGGAACTCTTTACAAAGACACAAGGGCTCCTCTAATGGAAGCTATGGCTCCCTTTCCACCTTCATGTGGTGATGGATCTTTTCCTGATGGTATATCGCTGTTAGATCTTATTTTCTCATCCTCTTCATCAATATTTTAGAATGCCTCATCATCAATGAGAGACCCTATATCTTGGTCTTCCCTTGAAGGAGGAATCTCCATGTCTTCATCTATAGAAGTGGGCTCTTCAAGAAGTGGGGATCTTCCCCTTGGCAAGGTATTATACATTTTTTTATTCCCTTCAATAGAAATATGTAGTGGAGTTGATAAAATAGATCTCTCCAACTCATGCAAAGGTTTTGAATTTTTGGGTTCAAAAAAAGATGTTTCACAATGTTTAATATCAAATATTTTCACTATCTTCTTACTGAACCCTACATAAGTATTTACACTTGCATGATTAAATGAAGGAGAACTATAAAACCACCAATCATGGGCCATATCTTCAAGGTGGAACACTACTACTCTAATGGCCTCCTTTTCTGAGAGTTGGTGTAGCTGAAAATAGGAATCTAGCTCCTTCACCCAAGCCTTGGCTGGGCACTTTGATGATCCATCAAAGTTAGGCAGAAAGATTTTATCTCTCTTGCTTTTGTGATGGTTGTTGGATATTTTGTCTTTGTTGAGGAGGTAAATCCCCTCTGCGGACAGAGGCGATCCCTACTAGCCCAACAGGGGTCTAGCAACAAACAAACAATGCTATGACGCAAGCTCCTAGTTACGAATGAAAGACTTGGGATAAGAGCCTACCTGGATTCCAACGCTAGATCTGAAGAAGAGATGTCCCCGTCCTTCGGCCCTGGCAGATCACAATCCTTCCACGATCTCCGTGGATGAACACCTGCACACAGAAGAAACGAACAGATACATGCATAGGAACCAGCATACGTAACTAAACATCGGTCAGAAAAGATATTACTCGCATTAACATGATAGAAAAAGAAGTGGAACCATAATCATAGTCATCTATTAAAATGATAAACGAATAGAAGTTACAACCAAGTTCTGACGTCGCAGCTTCCTTCGAACGGGTCTCTGGTCGTCCACGTCTCGCAAAGCTCGCCAAGGAAAGGGAAACCTCTCCAGAGTCTCGTAACAATGGTCTCCTCGCTTGAATGGGCCTTAAAGGAAAGAAGGGATTCTTTACAGCACAAAGGCACTTGGGAATAGGGAGATGCAAAGCTTCAGCACTTCAAGACTATCGGCCCTTCGGCCTTTTGGCTCTTGACCTTTCAGCCCTTCGTGATGGATGAAGGCTATGACTATAGAGGAGAGGAGGTTGGGATCCCTACAATAGTGGAAGGGAGGCCTTATCCTTTGGGAGGTTCCCCATATGGTGGAAACAAGAGGCCAAAGGAGGAAGGTCGTGGTTATTCAGTCGAAACCACTCCTGATGACTCATCCACGAAGTTGTTGTAATCGAAACTTCGCCTCTTTTTTAAAAAACTTTCCATAAACAGAGTGGCGCGGGTACAACACTGGGACAGAGCGCCAATTGGCGCGGGCTCAGTGTTAATTTTCCCCCATTGGCGCGAGTACATAACGGACTACCAGCGCCAATGCAAAAACATGTGTTTTTAGGGGTCTGTTCAGGAAATGATAAACATGAGAAATGTTGTCCTCATGGAAAGGGATGCAATGAAGGTATTTTCAAGGCTTGACATTGCTCACAGGTCACATAATGGGTCCTCCATTGTGCGGGATGGGGAATGGTAGGGACGGTGACAAATTACTGTGTAACAGATGCCCCTAAAGTATGAGGCCCAAGAGAGAGAGGGGTGAAATGCTTTACGAGAACATGTTCAACTGAAGGCCCGCCGTCGGAAAACCTGCGCAGAAAGATACAACTGATATCTCAAGTACATGATATATATGTGGTATGGACGCAGCCATCCGAAACAGAGTATGTTACAATCCGGATCCAGGGTATGGGCGCAGCCATCCAACTAAGATCAAACAAATAGACTCAGGTATGGTCGCAGCCATCCAATCGGTGAGTCATGTACATAATGATAATAATCCACAATCGCAGCCTGGATTACAACAGACACAATCCAGGGTCTTGCGCTCCATCTCGACCCAAACAAAGTACAAGTTCAAGCATGCGAATATGTAAGCTGAAGTCGAACATGCAAGAACATCGTCTGATTACCAGCCAATGATGAAAGCTGTTAACAGACGCGAGAGAAACCACCAATAATGACAATGGTCCTCAAGGTACTACAGGTACAATCTACGGCGTGCGAATAAATGAGTTGATGTCGAACACCCGTAGAATCACTCGATCGGAGGCCAATGATGTAAACCTCTCGTCGAATGCGACGAACTTGCCATTGAGGCATGCAGGCTCCAAGGTACCATAAGGAGTCTCTAGACCAACTTCCTGGATAATGAGTTGAAGTCGACAGGAAGTGACCTTGATCGAAGGTGGACCATAATGATTCCCACATCATCGACACGAGACAGAGGAACATAATGTTTTGTTGTGAATCGGGGCCATATG
Organism: Pinus albicaulis; assembly: GCA_034641835.2. Lineage (NCBI taxonomy): Eukaryota > Viridiplantae > Streptophyta > Pinopsida > Pinales > Pinaceae > Pinus > Pinus albicaulis. The sequence goes on from CM076570.1 coordinate 1,198,848,287, forward strand.
AGAAACAGAGGAAGGTTGATATTCGCAGAGGCCAACTTCTCTTGAACATATAAATGGCACGACAATGGACTTGGCAGTATTTGACGTCAACAGATCAAAGGTCATGGCGACGAGGCAATGAACAGATGAGAGGTCAAAAGAGATTACCCAAACCCATGGAAGCAAAGTGAAGCAACGAGATGAGATGTCCCCAACCCGACACGAATGCAGACAAGTGCCATGTTCAAGAGCGACATACTGCCGACGACAACGACGATGGTTCCATTTTCCCCACCATTTCGGTGAGTACCTCTTTATTTTTACACAAGCTTGAAGAGGATACCATATGCTTGTCATATAAATCCGTCCTTCGGACGAATCCATCCTAGTGCATTTAACGAGTCCTAGGAAGGAGAAACTCGGAGAACGTCATTTCGACGAAATCCAATGTCATCAGGGTTTAACGAGTCTGACAAAGGAAGAACTCGGCGTCTTTTCATGTTTAGAGAGTTTGAAAAGACAGCGGAAAATAAAACTCCAGCAGTCCCTTTTCGTAAATAGTTCCCCAGATCCGAAAAGGTAGAAAACAATATCTGGGAAAACCTCCTAGTCGCGATAGGCTAGGGTATTCCTTTTTCGTAATCAATCCATCCCAGCCCGAAAAAGGGTTAAACTTATACTGGGTGAATGTCGATTCGTGTCCATTTTAACGAGATCGAAACGACAAGGGCCTCGGCAATCTTTTCATGTTTAGAGAGTCAGAAAAGAGCTGAAAGACGACTCCTCCTGGAGGAACGAGTGGTATAAAGGGTAGCAACTGGTTCCGGTAATAGTGGAACTGCTCTGAACAAATAAAGGTTGAGAGGCTGGCTAACAAGACCACTCATCGCAGCGGTTCCTCAGGAATGGGTAAAACAACCAAGTGAAGGCATATGATCGACCAAGCAGATAGTGACGATGGAGTGAGAAAACCAAGGCTTATCTGGCAAAGACAGGCTGATAAAATGGCAATCACAAGAGGTAAAATGGAAAGGTTTCATTTTTACACAAGCTTGAAATCAGGAAACTCTGCTTGAAGTTGGTTTCATTTTTACACAAGCTTGAAACAAAGATAAACTATGCTTGAAACCGGTTTCATTTTTACACAAGCTTGAAATGGAAACAAACTATGCTTGAAAAGGTAAGCATGCCCCCAGCATGGTGACTCAATTCGAGGTACATGCCCCCCAAGCTTCAGTCCATATGAAAGGAAAATGGAGTGAAGGTTCAATTTACGAGATCAAGAGAAAGACTCAACTGGGATTTTACGAGATCTTAACAAAGACTCGAATTGAACGAGAATGTGTTTCATTGTTTTAATGAGGTTGACACATTAAAAGAACTATCCTCTGGACACCCTTGTTTCATTTTTTAAGGCGCTTGACACAAGACAAGGAACTCTGCTCCGATGACCTTGTTTCATTTTTAAGGAGCTTGACACAAGACAAGGAACTGCTGCTCGGCGGCTTGTTGTTTCATTTTAAGGAGCTTGACACAAGACAAAGGAACTACTCCCGGCCGACTTGTTTCATTTTTAAGGAGCTTGACACAAGAAAAGGAACTTTACTCAGGCAAACCTTGTTCATTTTTAGAGCTTGACACAAGAAAAAGGCGTATCGACCATGTGTTTCATTTTTTAAGGAGCTTGACACAAGCAGAACGAACTATGCTCCGACAACCTTGTTTCATTTTTTAAGGAGCTTGACACAAGCAGAACGAACTATGCTCCGAACACCCTTGTTTCATTTTTTAAGGAGCTTGACACAAGAAGACAAACTATGCTCCGACAAACCTTGTTTCATTTTTTAAGGAGCTTGACACAAGACAAGAAACTCTGCTCCGACAACCTGGTTTCATTTTTTAAAGAGCTTGACACAGGGAGGGAACTGTGCTCTAACCGACTTACATCAAAATGAACAAGAAGGCGGCGCTTCCAAGAGTTCCATTCCTGATGGAAGGGAGACATCCTGGAAGTCAGGACCCAATGCCCCCAGCACATTATGCACAACAGCATCATCACTGAGCATAGGCATGGGGTAAGTAGCCACATAGTTGACCTGCGGTGGAGCAGATACAACGGGTGGATAAAAACCCGGAGGGGGTGATGGCGGACCAGTTGCCACATTAGGACCAAAGAATGACAGCTGATCAATGGTCACAATCCTTCCTTTATGCAGAAAACAGACCACACGAAAGAGGGAGGAGACGAGTGCTCCCATGGCATAGGTGTAATCACACCCCAGGAGCAGATTGAAATCCAAGGGGCCTGGAACGACCATCACGTCTATATGGACGGTTTTTCCTCCCAAAGTAATCGGTAACCTTGGAAGGATCCCCAACGGTTGACTCGTTCTACTATTGAATGTCAACAGATTCTGCGTAACGGGCACAAGTGGCGGCGAACCGAAAGCTTGCCAGGTAGTTGAAGACAGAATGCTAACGGAGGCACCTTCGTCTATAATGGTGCTGGGTACAACCAGACCAAGAGCCTGTACTGTGATCTCGAAAGGCGCATAAGACGGAAGGCGAAATCCTGCAAATCGATTCCAGTCAAAGGAAGCGACCAAACTACTCGGAGGGCCTACCATCGACAAGCGAAGGTCTTCCCCTGATGTTACGGAAGCAGAAGCCTCCTCCATGACCTCCATCTCGAAGGTGGGAGGAATATCCTCTGGAGCCTCCATCATAGGAGGCGGAGGAGGGGCTTCTTGAAGCACAGGGACAGGAGAATCTTTCTTCAAGTCTGACGAATCTGAAGAAATCAGAAGGACATGAGGAGTGTGAGATCCACTCTCGACAGAAAAGACCTGGTGCACCGCGGACGGGGCCAGTTCAACCGATCCTACGACCAATGGTTGGTCAGGGCCGGATTCGTGAATTTGAATTTCTGGGGGAGTGGGATCGACCAAGGATGACTCTTGACCAATCGTAAGATCAACGGGCGAAGGACTCAAAGAAAGCCGATTATAACCAGGTGTAAGGCGTGGTGTAGAACCGGTCGAGTTGTCCAAAACTAGCTTGGCTTCATCCATATAAGGACAAAGGTGAATGGCATGGTGCCCTTCACACAACTTACAGGGATTGGTGATCTTACCCTGCTTCTTAGAGTTCTTATCAACAGCAGCTGAAGACGTGCCCCCAACTTGACTCCCGGAAGCCAAAGGCAACGGTGGGTGGCCTTTGGGCCATACTTCGAGCACCTTGGGAATGTCAAGGCAGTCTCGAAGAAGATGGTCTCCCGTGCACAACATGCACGGGAACTTGAATTTCCGAGGAGGGTTGGAAGGACTATCGAGAGGAGATTCCTTAGGGACAGTAGCTGTACATTTAACCTCTCGCTTATCAAACTTCTTCTTCTTTGTCTTCTTCTTCTTCTTCTTAGCCACCTGGTTACTCGAATCTAGGCTTTCACCAGGCAAAGTAGAAGATGAAGACGCAGAAACAGGCGAAGAAGGGGAGAGGTCCACCTTGGAATCAACATGAGGTTGTTCAGGGGGAGGAACTGATTGAACAGTAGTGGAGACATTCGGGACAACAGAGGTTGAGAACAACCAAATAGGCAACCCAACAGTTAAACCAGGAAGGGACAACGTCGCCATGTAAGGAGCACCAACATTTCCAAAAGGAGGAAAAAGACCAGGATTCCCTTCTGAGGGGATTCCTTGGTTGGTGAACTCTGAAAAAGTTGCCATCAAACTCAAAACCACACACGGGCTGAAAACGAGTTAAGGGCACACGATCAAATGGTCAACAAGCAATATCTAAGCAGGCGTGTAATCGTGGGTGATTAATTTTACCACATTGGAAAGTAAGAAATTCTACCGTTTCATGTTTTAAGAGTCGAGAAACGATAAAAGATGACTCTATCTCTTTCAGAGTTGACACAAGCGTGAAAGGACAAGCGCTTGATGGTCTTTTCAAGTTTAGGGATTCATAAAAGACCAAATGACTGTTCAGGAAAAACTAGGCACAAAGGGTGTACCAAATATCCGTGAACTGCAATATACACCTTGGTTTCAAAAATGAAACAGAAATCGACCAAGGACTTTCCGTACGTGCAGGTAGTCTCCCCGAATGCTGTGTTCGGTGTATCACGGGTATAGGGCGGCAGACTCGGCTTCCTATGGATAAAGGATTGAAAACCTAGAGGGGTCTCCCTTTATATACGCGACGGTATGGGGAGCGCAAGTCCGTACTAGCGCTGTCTAAAGCCAACAGGCGAACGACAGCTGCTAGGTTTAACGACGCCGGAACACGTCTCTAGCCTAGACCTTCTAAATATGTTTCGTTAAGTTCCAATGTTGCCTTAGGTTGATTGAATAAATTTTACAGTTGATCTTCAATTAAGTTTCAATTTCCAGGCCCTATCGTATGTGGTGTCTCGAAAGACTCCTAGATGCAAGCTATATGAGAAAAGAAAACTTTTCAATTCGATGAATGCTATCTAGTTAAGGGAAGAGCTTCAAACAATGATGCAACAAACAGCAAAACTGAAAATGAAACTTTTCCAAACTAGATGACTTTCACTATCCAAAAGTATTCTAAAACATCCAACGAAGCGAATTATGCAATGTAATCTATGCAAAATTCTTTTTCCGAAAACTATGCAATCGTAATCTATGCACAATTTCCTTTTTCTTTTCAAATAATAAGAATGCACTCAATGCATTTTTCGATGAAATGAGAATCTACTTAATGCATGCTTTCAATGAAAGAGAATGCACTCAAAGCGATTTTTAGTTTTCAATCACTAAACAATGTAATCTAAGTTCAATGATAAATCTCAAAATACTCTTCAATGTAATGTGATCTAATGCATTTAAACGAAAAGCAAACTTTGAGACGAAAACTAAATAAACGCAAAGCCTCTTAATAAAAGATGAAAGCAAAAGGGATGCAAACAAACACTAAGAATGCAACCGTTGTTTCAAAATACTTTGTGACAAAAACCCTCAAAAGTTGACAAGACATATGCGGTCAAACACAAAAAGGACTTCCAAAGCAAGAGATCAAAACAAGGCATCCATCCCTTTTACATCAAACAATCATAGAAAGAAGACATTCCAAATAATGAGCAATGTAATCTATGCTCATACAGAGGAAAGACCCGAAGGGAAAGACGCACTGTTGAAGGATTAAGGGAAAAAACTCAATTTTCATACACCCTAAAAGTGGCCCGACTTGTACATTGACAACTAGCGCCACTTGGCGCGACTTTTACTTGAAAACTAGCGCCAATGGCCAAGTGGCGCGGGTTGCTAACTGACAACAAGCGCCACTGCCTGAAAATGAAAAAACAAAGAATTTCTCCCAACCAAGACCAGACTTCCCACTTCAAGCTGAATCTGAAACAAACCCAAAAGCAAAGTACTGACCAAAAGAAGCTTCCGAACAAGGGTAACCCTACCACCTACAGGAAATGGTGCGACTGTCTGGCTGTAATCCGCGCCAGACAGGGGATGGCGCGAGTGATAAACTAACAACCTGCGCCAACTGGCGCGACTGTCAGGGCTAAACTCGCGCCAATAAAGCCAACTATGAAAAGGTGAAAATTTGGAAAAGCAGAGGTCAGATCTGATCCTCTGGGGGCTGAACCAAAAGCCAAAACACAAAAAGAACCCAACCCAGAAGGTTCATCAAGCAAGGAAAAACGATCAAAGCGAAACAATCATAAACGAGACAAGGAAAACCGGACGATCCCCAGTGGAGTCGCCAATTTGTTGAGGAGGTAAATCCCCTCTGCGGACAGAGGCGATCCCTACTAGCCCAGCAGGGGTCTAGCAACAATCAAACAATGCTATGACGCAAGCTCCTAATTACGAATGGAAAGACTAGGAATAGAAGCCTACCTGGATTCCAACGCTATAATCTGAAGAAGAAGATGTCCATATTCAAGTCCTTCGGCTTTGCAGATCTTGGAACTTCCACGATCACAACACAATGAGCTCGCACACACGTAAGAAACAAATGTGATATTTGGCTAGAACCAAGATAATGCACCAAACACTGGCCGAAAGATATTACTCGCATTAACATGATAGAAAAGGAGTGGAACCATAATCATAGTCATCTATTAAAGTGATAAACGAATAGAAGTTACAACCAAGTTCTGACGTCGCAGCTTCCTTCGAACGGGTCTCCGGTTGTCCACGTCTCACAAAGCTCGCCAAGGAAAGGGAAACCTCTCCAGAGTCTCGTAACAATGGTCTCCTCGCTTGAATGGGCCTTAAGGGAAAGAAGGGATTCTTTACAGCACAAAGGCGCTTGGAAATAAGGAGATGCAAAGCTTCAGCACTTCAAGACAATCAGCCCTTCAGCCTTTTAGCTCTTCAGCCTTTCAGCCCCTTCATCAATGGATGAAGGCTATATTTATAGAGGAGAGGAGGAGGTTGGGATCCCTACAATAGTGGAAGGGAGGCCTTATCCTTTGGGAGGTTCCCCATAAGGTGGAAACAAGAGGCCAAAGGAGGAAGGTCGTGGTTATTCAGTCGAAACCACTTCGATGACTCATCCAATGGTTGTTGTAATCGAACCTCGCCTCTTTTTTTTAAAAAAACTTTCCATAAACAAGAGGAGCGGTACAACAACAGGGACAGTACGCCAATTGGCGCGCCTCGTGTCAATTCTTCCCCATTGGCGCGAGTACATAACGGACTACCAGCGCCAATGCAAAAACATGTGTTTTTAGGGGTCTGTTCAGGAAATGATAAACAGGAGAAATGTTGTCCTCATGGAAAGGGATGCAATGAAGGTATTTTCAAGTCTTGACATTGCTCACAGGTCACATAATGGGTCCTCCATTGTGCGGGACGGGGAATGGTAGGGACGGTGACAAATTACTGTGTAACAGTCTTCCTTGAGTTTACAAAACCCTTGGAAGTCAAAGTGCTCTTTCAATCTCTAAGATTGAGACTCATTCTCCTGAAGTCACTCAAGGTCTCGTCCTTTGGTGCATCTTATTCCTCCATTTCTCTTGCAGTAAATCTGGGCATAAAACTAAATTGTGGATCATAATGTGTGGTTGTATGGTCACACCCATATTGTAAAAATATAGGGTTTGCTTCAGGTTCAAAACCCCTCGGAGATTTTCTACACATCTCCCTTCTCATCTTCTTGATATCTCCCTTTATGCTCTGCATAGTTTGAAAAAGAAGCTTTGAGAGCCTCTCTTCCTCCCTTCCTCCAAATAATGGAGTCATGTATTTTTTTCTTCTGTACATATCCTCTTCTTGTGAGGAGCTTCTCCTTATGGTGACATATTGGCTGAATGCACAGGCTGAGCCAAGATTATGCTCTAATGCCGCTGTAATATTCAAAAATGGGAAAAGCAGTAATATAGCCCATAAAATGAAAGCAGCAAAAAATATTTAGCACATGAAAACATGAGACCAATATAAAGCCATATTATTGATCATATATGCAGCAAATAAGTACAAAACAATGAGGCACCAATCATAGAATGTGATCACACAAGCCTCCAATACATAAGCACTATCAAAAGTGAGATGTTGCTACTATACAAAATGCTAGAGAGCTTCTATAGTGCAATCATATTGAGTATAACTACAGCTAGAGATGATACAACGATATAAAAAAAAACACTAATATAGGCACCAATAGAATCTAAACATACAAATTCGGGCAGTAGATCATATTTCCAAGACAACCCAAGAGGGTTTCAGGAAAATTCACACAATGTGCCAATGTAAGCTGCAGCCCTAGGGCTGAAGATATGCTGCAACAATAGAAATGATAATATATGGCTGAAGCTGATGTAGAAACCTGTATCTCTTCTCCAATAGATGTTATGAATGAAAGAATGGCTCCTCCACTTAAGAAATCACCTCCCAAAACAACCACTTCAACTACCCCTGCAACTCCTCCCTAAAATAACGCAAACCTAGGCCGAAACTGCATTGTACGAGATAAATCATGCTTAGCCTACAGCTAAATATGTCAATAAAGATCTAGGGGCTTCTTTACAGGCCTTCTAATGTATGGAAACCTTCATCCACTCCAAAACTAGCTCTGAAGACACCCAAAATGATCCTCCACTGCTCCACCCTACAACACAGCACAATATTCTGTAGAAACTGTGCTCTCACTAAAGACTGAAGCTTTGCCTTAAGCCTGAGTGTGGAAATGAAGTAGAATTCTCCTCCAAGAACACCTCAATAGAAGGAGATGGTATTCTCGCTTGGGAACACCCAGTGCTAAACAACACAGCAATCTCAACTAAACAAATGAAGAATGTAAGAAGTCTAAACAAACCACATACAAAATAATAATCTAAAACATGAATAACAATGGCTGTTATCCCCTCCCTATATAGCGTGTGAGTCTTCTCACATTGGGTCCCATCCATAAATGCCACTAAGCTCATGCAAGTTGTCCTCCACTAAAACTGCACTGACTCATCATAAATGCCACTCCCCTATGACATCGCTATTGATTTGGTCAAACTTGACCTATTCAACATATATCCCCTCCGATTCACACCCAAATTTTTTTAATCCAGCTGTTTATTCTTCCTCCTTTCACATTAGAAGTGTTATTATTCATTCTAAGGAGATTTATGGGCCTCCCTACCCACTTATTCACCTACCTAGTGATAAAAAAACTATAATATTACATCTAGATGAAGGCTAAATTTTTTGAATATTACAGTCATGTATTTTATTTTGTTTGTTTGATAGGTCTCCTAATGGTGGTTTTCCAAAGTTCTTTCCATGGCTGATAAAGAGACTCAACCATCACTTCTGGTTCTACTTTCATGCTTTAGGAGGCATCTATTACACCATATTTGTCACATTCCTCAGTTCCTCTCCTAAGTCTCGTCTTTTGTGTCACTCATGTCCAAAATTTCACAAAGCGACAAAAGCTATAGAAATTGGTTCACCTTCGGAAACATGCTTAAGATATCCTTGAAGAAGGAAAAGAGAAATTCCCTGAAGCTTTTCTGTAAAGTTCGTAAAAACCTTATTTTAAAATCCCAACGTGGTCCTCCTCTTAATAATATCATACTTCTCATCATGTCTATATCCCGTGAACAACGTTTCCAACACAGTTATTCTCGAGAAGAATCTATGGCCTCTATAATTCTCGAGAACGAAGCTCTGGTAGTTGTAGGTTGAGTATATGGTCCAACACTCCCATTTTTTACCCTTGATATTATCTGCAAATATTTTCCCCTTCGACATAGGACCTTTCCCCCTCATTAGTCAATCATTAACCTCCTCTAATATGCTATAAGAGAGTTCCATGCTAGTGAGTCTTGGTTGGTCTTTGCTGGTTTCCATACTTCTACCTGATTTCGCCTACATGTTGTCGATTCAACAAATAAGGAGAAGAGTTTGAATAGCGTTGTTTGGACTTATATTACCACTCCGAAGGAGGCCTTCAACATCAAGGCACTAGTTTCAAGCTTCAATTTCTTCATTTGATAATAGAAAGTATGCTTTACTTCCCATAAATCTGTTAATATTAATTGGTTTAGAATGCTACTTCTTGATCTTTCATGTGGTTTTCTTTAAAATATATACATGCTATGTATCTTTTGTCTTTTGTTGTGTGATATAATTTACAGGTATTCTGATGTAGAAGGCATAGTGAGGAAAGAGGATAGAAGCAAAAGGATCGACATTGACATTGAGGAAAGGACTGCATAAGGAGTGAGGTAGGCCATCTCCCTCTCTCATATTACTTTCAATGTTAAACAATGAAAGCTTGTATACTTTTTCATGGTCATACTAGACCCATAAATTGGGCTAGAGGGATCACTTCTTTCTGAAGAGGGGTTTGTCTGCATAACACATAGTCATGTAAGTGAGCATATTTTTTACCCTTATGACATAGATAAATAATAAATGAAAGGATTTTGAATTATAGGTGAAAATATTTAAAAAAAAAACATTTAAATTAGTACAAGAGAAAGGACTCCCAGCTTTAAACGATTCTATTGGAAAATTGATTCAATTACAGAAATACCAGTAAATTTTATGTGATATATTTTCATATACTTCTAGATTCTTCAATTTAAGAGGAACAATAAGTGGAGAAGATTTCTTGTAAGGTGTAATATCGCAAAATAGGAAAAGCAACAATATTGAACATAAACTAGAAAAATGGAGTAAATATTCGTACAAAAAATATGAGACAATGAAAGAGAGATATTATTATGAATATCAACAACAATTAAGTGCAATATATTTGAGGAACAAATCACACAATCAAGGCAAACAAGCCTCCAATGGAAAAAAACCCTCAATCATGAGATGTTGCTACTATACAAAATGTCGCAGAACCAATATAACATAGTTCCAATGAGTATAAATTCTACTAGAAATTGAAATAATATATATCTCCTGATACATGTCTCAAAATGTGCTAGGAATAAATATCCAGGCTCCCAAACACATTTCCAAGGCAACCCATAAAGGGTTTCCACAAATACCCAAAATACAAGAATGAAAAAATGTATCCCTATGGTTGAATAATCCCTAAAAATGGATAGCTGATATGAGGTAGCTGATTTGATGTAGAAAGTAGATGGAGCTCCTCCAATAGATCTCCTAGATGAAGGGATGATCCCTCCAATGGAAATCTAATTTCTCAACTAGGGCACTAAACCCTCCACTACAACTGCTCACTAAAATAATGCAATTCCTGAATGGAACTGTGTTGTAGATGATCGTAGCTACTTGGCCTGCTGCCATATGTCAAAATGATGCTCAAGGACCTCCCTTACTAGCCTCCTGGATGAAAGGTTCATCCCTCCAATGGAAAAAAATCTAGGAAACTGAATCTATTCATCCTCCACTACTACTGCCCTGCAAAACAACACAACTCTGGAAGAGACTACACTATGGATGATTGTCGAAGCTTGGCCTGATGCTGGATACTGGAAATTATGCTCAATATACTTCTCCTAAGTAGGCACTTTAAGTCCCCCGAGGATGAGGGTGGGATTCCCACTCGGGAACACCCTTGTGTTAAATAGCACATCAGACTCCACTAAACAGCTAATACATGAAAATAGTCATGCATGACCAATACAACATCAATAATCAGAATAATGTCTTCTATGGTTGCCATCCTGTTCCTTTTATGCTTGGTAAGCTTCCTCACCTTGGTTCCCACTCATTAAATATTCTACTCTCATGCATAATCTCCTCTGTCATAGCTGAATTGTCGTCTAATGCACTACTCCCTCCATGACAGTGTTGTCAATCTAGTCAACTTTGACCCTGTCCACATGCTTTAGCCCCTATTCATGCCTAAGGGTGGTTTATTTAACTGATATAATGAGCCACAGTCACATCAGAAGTGGTTTTATTCCTACTAAAGAGATTTATGTGTCTCCCTACCAACTTATTCATCTATCTAAATGATAAAAGAAAAAAATTAATATTCCAACTAGATGAAAGCTAATTTGGAATATTATGGTCCTCCCCTCCCAAATGTTATTTATCCTCAATCAACTGCAAGGATGGACACTGCAAAATCTCCTCTCCTTTAGCCTACATATCTGATAGCCTATAGCAATTAATGAGATGCTCTCCAATCAATATGTCTCCTACTTGCTCCTTGCAAGCATGCAAGTTCACCTTTGGTAGATAAACCAAGTGTCTCTCATCATGAAGAAGTGGAAAATCCATGGTGGAAACTACATGTTGTCCATTGGCATCCTTGAGGCATGAGAGATTAAAAATGTTGGGGGCCTTTGCCCCAATGACAAACTCCAATCCCCATGCTATCATCTAAGCAAAATGAATCATCCTAGGTAACTCATAGAAGAACTCTCCAATCCCATCCTTCTAAAATGTAGAGGGGTTGCATGGTTGAAAATGGTAAGCCAAATTGTTCACCGCACGCTATCTCCCTCTCCATTTATGATATGTACGGAGCTGCTACTGACCTTGGGCTGCAATAATGTTTTCCTTAAGAAGCCAAAAGGCATCCAAACTCTCATGGTTCCAGTCTTTGATTCCAAGAACGTCACTTGCCCAAGAAATTCTACATATAGTGAATATAATATGATCACAATATTGGATACAAAGGAAAAATAGACTAAATTTCATATGAAATGATGGATGGTGACAATAGTCCCTCAAGTTAGACTAGCATTGTTCTACTCCTAGCTTCCTAAAAACATGATGTAATAAATGGCTATCCAACCACTTGCTTGTTGTCACTAGCTTAGCATAAGCTTAGAAGTAAGAAAGGGCATTAGGTGTTAACTGAGTGTAATACAAGAAAAACAATTCTTGCCCAAGGCCCTATAGAAAGTGGTCATCCCCATATCTTACCATAGTCCCAAGAATACCATGAAACCACAATCAAGGCTTAACCTCTTGTGGAGCAATGTACTGCAAATGTATGGAGAAATGTACTGCAAATGTATGGAAATCGAATGAAAATACTTGTTTAGATGACCAATAATAAAAAAGACACAATCCTTACCATATATTGTTGGCAAGATGGTGAAGAGATCCATAGATGAGCCTTCCCATCTCTCTATCAAAAGGGCGAGTGGCTGAAATAATGCTGCAAAGTGGTTTGTTTCCTCCTCATTCATCAAGAAAATTACATATCTCCTTATATGTTGGAGCACATCCTCTTTGATACCCTACCATGAGAATCTGTCCATGATGGTCTAATAAGTCTGAATAAAATATGTGTGACTGGAAAAGAGTACCTCATATGTTCTATGTGGAATCTTCCCCTTGAGCTTGAAGTCTCTAGTCAAGAAGACCTGATCGTAGAAATAGCTCCCGTATGTCACTTTCCCATTAAGAACCTTGCATGTGAAGAGGTTCTTAGAATACTCCACCAATAGCTGGGACTCCTAATATGGATCTATACTACTCAATGACAACATTGTTGATTTTTGTAATGAAACCCCTATCACATCATAGGTTCCCTATTTGACATGCTCCATGCCAAAGCCACTTGCTGGAGCACTGCTACTCCCCTTTTGTTTTTTCCCTTGTAGTTGATTTTTCACAAGACAAGACTGAAGTTTATGGGGGTCAATCTTCCCTTCAAAGCCATTGCCCATCCAAAAATTCTTGAGTTTGGCTAATGTATGAAAGAGTGCTAATAACACCTTCTCATATATAGAAGACTCCCTCCTATGTGTAAGTATATTCTACTTCACCAATGATTTGGAGTAGCCCCTTCGCACCATGCTTGTGCCACCATATACTCTTGATTCACCATCTTCCAGCGCAAGTAGCTGGGTGAGAGATGGGAATGCAAATATCAGACAATTACTCATCCCTTCCTTGAGCCAATTAAAGGCTCTCTACACTGTGCTAGCTTCTCCCAAGGCTCCTTCCTCACCCAAATCCATGAATGATGTATCTTGTTGTGGAAATGTTTTTATCATCTTCGAGTCAGGGAGCCTTCCTAGTGGAATGCCTCCACGTAATGAAACATCAAGGTCTAGAGTAGACTATATATGTGAGTGGACTGATTTGTCCCCAATTCCACTGCATAAATCATCCCCCTTATGTTCAAAGGCATCCTAGAATGGATAGGTGTGTATGCCCCTAATCACCTGATGCTGGCCATCCTTCTCATCTTCCCTTCCATCCACAAAGTCTAATAGTCAGTGGTGATATTCCCTAATGTAATCAGCCACTACACACCCAATGTCATATTAGTGCTAAGAGTCTTGACCACAAATAAGTGATCTATCATGGTGTATGTGCTCAAAACTATAGTCAATTCCAGAACACACTTCCTCCACTGTTTAGCTCCACTATCTATCAATACTGGCACATGTTGCTCCTAGATTGTGCACTAGTCTCCACATGCTAGATCCTTTGGAACTTCTTAAAAGGACACAAGGTGTTAGTATGAATCTTAATTCCAAGCGTACGAAAAAAGACCACTTTAGTTGTGCATAACAAACAACCTTAAAAGCAAATATGGCTGCCAATATCCTCAGAGCTACAGTTAGGTGATCAAGATAAATGGTGCAAAAATCTAGATCTATGCATTAAAAGACATTAAGCAGTAGAAAAAATAAGATTTAATCCATGCATCAAATAGACAAACAAGAATATGTTGAATGAATTTTGTATTAATGGCACCTGGGAGGAAAAAACAGGAGGGTGTTCCCAGTTCTCCTCAATGGGATGGGTTATTGTAAGTCCTCAGCACTTCATATCTAAAATTCCCCTCTCTTGATGGTGTAGAAAACCCAGACAAAAATGGTAGCAAAATATGACTATGATGGTGGATCAATAGTCAGACCAAAAGTATAGATCCAGAGTGATCTTTAGGCAATTAAAGGTGGTAAATGAATGAGAAAACCCTTCTATTTATAAAAAAATAGTGAGTTAGTCTAGATATTAGTGCGTAATTAAAATATTATTAACCAAATCAAGATCCAGCTTTTATGGAATATTTTATTATATTTGTTGGAGGGAAAAGGAATTTGACTTGGGTCAAATCCCTTTATTTGTAAATAATAAATAAATAAATGATTTATTTATCATTTTAAGGATGTGGTTGAGTAATAATCAAATAAATAATGATTTATTTTATTATTTATGGGTGGTTTAGTAAAATTTAACAAAGAGTATTATTTAAATAAAGTTTAAATAATTATTATTTAGAAAATAATAAGATAAATAATGATTTATCTAATTAATTTCCTTGTTTTGGGTTAAATATATCCAGGAATATTAATTAAACTGTTGTTTAACTAATTATTCCTTTAGTAAAATCAAACAAATATAGATTTATTTAATATTTCCTCATGGGGTTTCCTTTTTATACCATAAACAAGTTAATAAAGATGGTTTACTAAGTTATTTTCATAGTGAAAGCAATTTTATTTAGGGTAAAATTGGTCTTACATGGTATAGTTGGGTCCATCTAATGATAATAGGTTAGATGACCAAAAAATGGTTTAACAGATTGCCCCCCAGCATCTGAGTGCCAGGAGCTAATCGTATGACAAAAGTACGTTGTAAGAACTCAATCACTGGACACCTAAGGGGAAGTCAAAGAGAGAGAAGTATAAGGTAGACCAAATTGTTGAAAGGAATAGACTGTAAGGGGGTGAGATTTATAGGTGCGACAAGTCTCTTTTATGAGTGAGTACCTGTGCTATAGGCAGTGGGGGAGGCATACCTATGCCCGCTGAGGCAAAGTACAAAGAATAAGGCATCCAGTAAACAAGGGAATAAACAATATAGTACATGCTGGCATTAACATGAGCCAGATAAACAACATGATAATGAATCCCACATATATATTGTGCTTGGGATAACCGCCAGGACTTGTAAAATAATATCTGAGTACATGAGATATAAAGGGCTTTGAAAATCTGATTGATATATGCAATCAAAAAGGTGCTGCAAGCGGCTGAGGCTGACATCATCAAATCTATGAAGTTGCATCGAAGGCTGAAAGGAAGAGGTGATTTGGGCATGTGGGGGGCTACCTGTACAGCCACCCCCTCATGAGGGCTGAGTCATCTCACACACACTCGAGTATCACTGATATCGGTTGCTGCATCACTGAACCATCAAGTATAAGGATCTCGATCATGCTGAAAGGAGCTGGAGTTGAGAAACAACCAATTCAAAGGGAAATAAGGAGTCGCTTTGCCTGATCCGAGGCACCGAACAAGAGTGGAAGTTGGAACCAAGGTACACCACCCTCTAGACCTGTCTTCTAGAATGAATGAGATGATGTCGATAGAAAGAGGTTCGCCATAGGTGAGGCAATAAGGGATCCTCAACTAAGGCACGAGAGAAAATAGTAGAGTGACTGACAGACTGACACCAGGTATGATGATGAAATGGGGGGTACTAAGTAGCGGACGAACGACTTCCCTTGTTAGAGCATAAAGGGCATGGATGACCTGGTAGCGTCTGACACAATATCATGAGGGATAGGGGAGAGTGGGACTGGAGGCCATAATGTGCGACACAAGAGAGGGACCAAGCAACAAGGGATGGAGGACTATAGAGTGATAGAAAGGGACTCAGTATAGACTCCATGAATGCAATGATGACTCAACTTTGATGCTCTAAACAAGGGCGAATCGATGGTGCTGCCACACAGTAAAGGTCCAATGGGGGACCGTAGAAACCTTAGTACAAGATGGTAACTCACGACGAAAATCGACATGGATGTGAACAAGTATGGAGGCAACGTGGTGCCCCCAGTACGAGTGTTGCAAGTAAAGAAATTTGATTTTGAGAGGGGTAAAGTGATGCTTCATGGATAAAAGTGTCCTCGTGAAGTATCAAATCACTTAAAAACTAACAAATGCTCATTTGAGGGCTCGGTGATAGCTTTCCAATTGTACAGATGGTTCATCAAACTAAGCTATGGTTTGGTCACAATAGGCAAAAGAAAAATCAGGGGTTTTCTTTTAATAAGGCATTTTCCCTCCAAATTCACTCATTTGCATGTGGAGCTATGGTGAATGTAGAGAGGAGAGAAGGCCCTAAATCTTGTGGCGAGCATAGCAGAAAAATCGACCATTGGAATTGAGATCCATCAGTTGCAGGTAAGACGCCTAACCATACTCTTTCATCTCAGTGTATTGAAAGTTTAGTTTAAGTCCTCAAAGCTCATGAACAGGCCAGGTCACACTTTTAGGGGTTTGTGTTGTGACCTAGGTAGCAGGTACTGGGCAGAAAACTGTGACCTATCCCAGGAAATGACCTGAAAAGTGTGACCTATTGGAGAAAGGGGGTTTCAATGCTGTTTTTGGTTGAGATATGGGATTTTTATGGTTGAGGGGAATAGGTACCCCCAAGCATGTTGTGGTTATGCCAAAATGTATTTAGAAAGGGTGAATCTAAATACATATTATGGTTTGGTGTGCCAATTGTTTTCGTTATGGTTATGTCGTTCGAGAAAGGGAATGGAGGATTACCAATCTCTTTTGGTACTGCACGTTTGAATCAAATGGACTTTAAGTTTCCGGGTTGGCATACATGGTGTCACTATCCCAAAGAGAGGATTTGGAGATAATGAATTGATGCTCTCCTAGAAAACCCATAGCTTTGTCAACAATAATGTCAAAGGGATTGGGTTGTTGATGTAAGATGAAGGAATGATAAGAGGTATCATCCCTAGAGTGATCTGAGGTGATATGGGACTCTAGAGGCTCTTCTAAATGTGGAAGAATAATGGTACTAGATTCAACACTACCAGATACACTAGGAGAGTTGTGGAGAATTTCTTCTCCCGGTCTCTCAAATATGGTTTCCCCCTTACCCAAACATTGGGTTTCAATGTAATGGCCACAAGGTGTATGTGGTTCGAATGCATGGGTTTGATGTAAGGGGGGATAGATAAAGTCAGGGGTGGTGATTAATTCCATAATGTCATCATTGTGATAGAAAATGGGGTGTCTGGTGGAAAAAAGACCACCTGACGCGGCAAAGCTACCTGACTCATCATCATGAGAATAGAGGTTCGCATGCACATCGTCACAAGTGGTGACAAAAGAGTAAGTAGATAAAGGATCTACCAATGTTGAGCCCAGGGTGATCGTTGAAGGGAGGCCATGTGAAACATCAGGGGAAGTCTGCCAGGGGACTTCCACTGAGGGTCTCATGGATGATGATAGGTAGAAAATGGTAAAAGAAGGCTCTGTCATATCGACATAAGGAGAGGGAATGTAAAAAGGAGTGGATGTGTCCTCTGGTTCTACTGAAGTAAAACGCGCTTTTAAGGGAGCAGTGGACTCATTGTGCTTGGCCTTGAATTGGCCGACCGCTTCCAAAGTGAAGTGGTCCTCCTCAAGGTGGGGACAAAGGTGAATATAGTGGCCATGGAAATCACACAAAGCACAAGGGTGAGTTGTGTGCAAATAATTGAGTTTTGGGACTGAGTCGGGTATAGTGACATATACCTCTAGGATATCAGACTCTGGAAACATCTCATTGACCATGAACTTGAGGTGAGGCAACTCTAGACATGTATGGATACCATGACCGACAACATCACATAAAGCACACTAGATGGTGCACTTTGGAGGCTGAGGAGGGGTAGGGTTTTTCGAGGTAGCCTTCTCTTTTGATGTCGTCTTGTGAGTTTTGCCCTTCTTACTCGAAGTTGTCGCAGTAGGAGATGGTTCCTATTGAGGTGGCTGAGGCACTATAGTAGTGCGAGAAGTCATGTGGATCAGTTGAACTAGGGTCAAAGAAAGATAAGGTTTGGGTTGACCAGGCAGGGTAACGGCTGGAGGATCAAGGTACCAGAAAGGAATCCCGAGGGTTAGGTTAGGAGGAGAGAGGGTGGCCATGATTGGTACCGTGTGCACTCCTGGGGGGGGATCTAGGAATGGTTTCTAACGGGAGGGGTAAATTCCAGGTGGGATGACTTCTAAATGGTTAAGGCCTAGAGGAAATGTTCGAGGAGGGTAAAGAGGCTCATGGATACCAGCTGAAGGGCTAGGAGGAGGAGGTCCAAAAGGCTAAATTGAAGGGCTAGGAGCAGGCTGCAGAGGGTAAGGAGGGTGTTGAATAGTCGAAGTGGGCCACTTGAGAGCAGCCCGAGACGATTGCATCATGCAAATATTCGATGAGCTGGGATCAGAGACAAGAGGAGGAGGACAAGGGAATGTACCAATCAAAGATGAGTCTTTGTAGACCTAGAGTGAGACACTGGTCAAAGGATAGATGTTTTGCTTATTGGCCACCGAATTGATGATGGACTCAGGGAAAGTCTGAGACTTTAGTTCATAATATGTCAACTGGTCAATGGTGACTATCTTTCCGTTATGAGGGAAGGACATATTGCGGTGGACCGCAGATGGGACAGCAAACACTGCATAGGTGTAGCTACGACCCAATAGAATGTTGTAATCTAAGGGGGCATCAACGACTTCTACATCAACACAAACAGTCTTGCTCGCAAGAGTAATAGGAAAATTGTGGAACAGGCCAATGGGCTAGGAGGCATGGTCATCCCATGCTCAGAGAGTGATCGTGGAAGGAGAAAAATTAGATGATCCGAGTTGCTTCCAAACCAAAGCGGACATCACACAGGTGGATTCCCCCTCATCAATGATACACCAAGAAATGTGAGCATTCCAGATTTTGACTTGGATTTGGAAGGCAACGGAAGCAGGAAGAGGAGGATGTTCTGACTGGTCAACATTGAAGACGATCAAGCGATCATCGGTAGGTTCTACAATGCCCATGGAAAATAGTAGAGCTTTTCATTGTGAAGGACATGACTGGAGGAGTTCCAGCCTTGAGATGGCAGCAGGGGATTGCACCAAATCATCTACTATACTATACGAATGGGCAGCTTTTCCAGAAGCAGAATTTCAGCACAGTGGTCCCTTAGGGATGTCGTTATGGACCTCCGCCTTAGGTTGAGGGATCTTTAAGGAACCATTAGGTGTCGAAAGAGGCTCTATAGAAACTGAAGGAGGTGGCTTGGGGACAGATGTAGCGAGAGGCTTGGTGTACTGATGGGACCGAGTCTGAAGGTTGAGGTAAAAAATAACTGGTTGGTCAGATTTCATCATGAGGATCTAGTAATCGGGGGTACTAGATGGAAGAGGTTGAGTGGCCACTTGACCTTCTGGTGGTTGGGTAGCCACAAATCCTTGCTGAGGGAAAGGATCAGTAAGAACAACCTACTGACTAGGTGCAACACTGGGAGGGATAGAAGGGGAGGCTTGTTTTCCTCACAATGTTGCTTGAGACTCCCACATCTACTTCATCTATTGTAAAAGAAGACAATCGTGCATGTAATGACCATAAAAACCACAACAAGAACAAAGCTGCTTTGTGGGAATAGGCCTGTCCTTCTTGGGCTGAGTGCCTTGTTACTCGTTAGTAGTGTTAGGTGCATTATTTTTAGGATTAGGTCCATGATTATCGGGAGCAGATTGATTTTGAGTGCCTTTCCTCGATTCTTTGGAGGGAGGAGGATTAGTCATGCCTTTCTATGCATACACCTTCCCCTGAGGGGGTGGTGGTTGCTATTGTGGGGGTTGGGAAGGCAAGGGAGGGGGAGGTTCTAATGCTAGAGGAGCTAAAGCACTAGGCTATGGATATGGATAACAAGGAGGTTGGGTAAAAGTGTGGTAAATAGGAGGTTGGGCAAAAAGAGGAGGTATTACATATCCTAGATACGTGCTACTAGGAGGGGGAACTGTGCATTAGGTGTTGGCCCCCCCCTGAGGAAAACCATAGCCCATGGGAGGTTGAGCATACAGATTAGAGAGAGATCCAATGATAGCGTTGGCAGCGTGAGATGCCCCGGGTGCTTTGGCACCACCGAGCCTAGGAAGATCAAGTAGAATGGTATAAACATAACCCGATTGAGCATAGATCGGGTCATATTTTCATGCCATTTGGAGAGCGGCTTCTTCTATTTGAGGAAAATGTGATGAAACATCTTTCCCTAGAGGAGGCAAGAGAGATCTAAGGAACCAGTCCATGTAGACACGGTCTTCAAAGGCAGGGGCTTGAAATAGGCTCTTTCTTTTCCACCATTCCTGGTCATGATCGGATAGGCGGGTCGCTGATGATTGATGGAAAGAAATCAAAAGTTAGATACCAGTTTCATAACGAGGGGGGAGCTGGAAGTAAGATAGAAAATCTCGGGCAAGAGTCACAAAGGTGGTATGAGAGGAAGGGGCCTGATCAACATAACACTTAGAAGCTTCAACTGTAAGCGTACATTGGAACAACCGAAGATGGAAAAAGTCATCGGTAATGGATTTAGACGAACAACACATGTGGAAAGATCGAACATGATTGGTAGGATCGTCTCTAGTAAGGCCTTCAAACTTTGGGATGTCGGAAGGGAGCTTCGTCGGCATAGCAAGCCAACTAACATCATGATGTATAGGGTCATTTATCAACTGGTAAAAATCGAGAAGGTTGAGGCCGACCATGAAGGGGAGCAAGGGTGCAACCATGGTAGTGTCCATTGTGGTCCCACTAGTGGTATTCCCAGCATGAGGGCGGGGTTACCACCAGCATTAGGTACTACACTAGACATGGTGAAGGTGACAGGGGGAGAACCGAAGGTGGAACGAGAAGGAGAACCCAATGGACCAGAAGAACAGTTAGAGTGCAGACTCGGTGGAGGACTAACTCGAATCCTACTTGGAGGAGTAAGCCTTCCTACCGGAAGCTAGGGATGAAGGCCAATAAGTCTCTGGGATAAATGCCTTGGTGGTGTAATGATGATGAAAAAAAGACGATATAAAGGAAAAAGATACCGACAAGAGTAGGGAGGTGCAAGATCAGCTAATTACAATGTTGAAACAAGGGCAGAGAGATGCAAGACCAATTGATTTCAAATTTTTAGAGTCTTTTCTTGGCAGTGTTAAATAGGCCTTTTTTCACTTAGGGTGTGTATGTGAAGTGTGTAAATTTTACTTTTTAAACCGAGACGTTTGTAGAGAAAAAGAAAAGGTGTGCTGTATAGTTGCAAATAAACTTGCAAATGACAGTATATAAGCCTGCAAAATAGAAAATAAACAGCTAATAATGTAGTAATCTAAACCCAAGGAGGCGCGTCTCTCAACAACTAGTCTATAGGTGAGTAAAAAACTAATCAAAACACACTAAAAAAAACCAATAGATCTAAGGTCAGGAGGGATAGGGATCTAAAGGAAAAAATATGTTGGAAAGTGGTGCAGAAAACAACAACAAATCAGTGGAAAATTTGTTGTAAAAGAAGTGGCAAAAGACTATCTTTAGGAGGGAAATGTAGTGAACCCCAGAGGAAAACCCAAACAAAGCTAAATGAGGTGATTTGGATGAATAACAAGCCGATATGAAGTGGATCTGAAGGTGAGGTATCAAATCTGAAAAATGGCTAAAGACTCTGAAATTTCAGACAACCTGTGTTGAGATTGCAACAAGATGATGAGCTTAGTGGAAAGAAGTCGCCTTCACTAAGTGGGCACGCAGGCTATTTTTGGCGCAAGTATATTTTTAGACTATGTCTATTTTTAGACATGTTGATCATATTCTATGAGTTGCAGTATGCTATTTTTGGATGGTTGGTCAAGTTGGAAAAAATAGATGGACTTCTATTTTTAGACATATTGGGCAGAATCTATTTTTAGATTCCCAGACAAAAAATAGATTTGTCGAATATTATTAGCTCTTAATAATATCTGGACTATAAACATTATCTTGTTCTCTTGGAGCACTTCAGTTAAGTGCACAGATGTGGCACAGGAGATGACAGAAGGAATTACGCTATTCCTAAGGGTCAAGTGAAGCTATTTCATGGAGACTTTAGTTAGAAATCATGTGAGAGAGTTTGGTGGAGTTGATTGAGGAAGTTAATGGAGTTGTGTTCAGTTTAACTGAGTTAAACATAGTTGAGCTAGTTGTATCTAGTCTAACTGATTGATACACTAGTGAGAGTGGTGTGAATTAATTATTAATTAATTCACTATTTATAAAATCATTAATCAACTAAAGAATACATCACTTAACATTAGTGCATGGACAGTTTCAGTGGAGACCAGTGAAGAGGTAGGTGAAAGAGCAGTGTGACTATCAGTTGTGACTATACTGGTGCATGAGTTTGCACCACACATTGATGGAGATGCCAATGAGGATTGCGCAGTACAATCTAGGTGGTTCGAAGTTCATTATGAGACATTCTTCAGCAGTGATTACGCAGTAGAGGTAGGCTATTAGGTGGCAGAGATTGGAGCATGTGATTTGCTAGATTGGACTTGGTTAGTGTGTAGCAATTGTAGATTGTACTAAGAGCTTCTGAGGAGCTTTGTATGATGATTGTTACATGATCTCTATGACATATAATATACAGATAGTTGGGGGTTTTCATCTTTAAGCTTTCCCATAAAATACTGTGTTCATATGTGTGATTGTTTATGGTTTTAATGTGTGCATGCGATTGTTTTTATTTCCGCAATTAATGATAAATGGTAGAAGAAATTTTGTATTTTTCATGAAGTTAAAATAGTGTGTGATCAGGAGAATATTGGTGTATAAATTATCAGTTATCAAATTTCTACATGGTATCAAAGTGATATTGATCATTGGAGCAATTGCAAAACATTGAACCGGTTGAGTTTTGTGCTGGTGGAATTCGAATTTGTAGCAATGTTTTCTTGGTGTCGAAGTTGAGATGTCTTTCAACGGATTGCGATTGGAGTATACCCTTGAGGGCAGCTCAAATTATATTGCATGGAAGGATAGGATGGAGGCGGTGCTGGATGATATTGGGTTGAAGGATTTCATAGATGCAGAAATTCCAAAACCTGCTTCTGGCGATGCTGCCGCACTTGAGGCATGGCAAAAGAAGACAACAAAGTGTTGAACAATTCTATTGGAAGGTGTAAAGGATCACATAGTGTCCAGCCTTCATGGTAAGGCTTCTCCATTCTTGATGTGGAAAGCGTTGATAGACTTATTCCAAAGCAAGAGCGACTAGAAGAAGTTCACGCTCAAGGATAAACTCAGGAACATAAAAATGGAGAAAGGCGACAGTATGCCCAAGTACCTCATGAAGTTCATCCAATGCAAGGATGAGTTGGGAAGTGTGGGGGTTACTGTAGATGACGAGGAATTGGTGAGCTTGGCTCTCCTTGGGCTTCCAAAGAGTTGGCATTCCTATTAGGACTCTGCCAATGGTTGGGATAAATTTCGAGGATGGGAGCGACTTTGGTTGGATCTTGTGCAAGAGGAGATAAGGCAAAGTACTAGGGACAGATCTTCATCAAAGAACTTAGATGAAGAAAATTGTGCTTTAGCTGCCAAAGCAAGGAAGGGGAAGAGAAAGAAGAATGCTTCTCAATCTGGTGCGAAAGGCAAGAAGCAGGACATGTCCAAGGTGAAGTGCTTTCACTGTCACCAACAAGGACATTATGCCACAAATTGTCCACAGAAGAAGAAAAATAAGAAGGCTACTGGATCAGCAGCTAGAGAGGCTTTAGCCTTGCAGTTTGAGCCAGATTTTTGGCTGATCACATGCTTGGTATCAAGTATGATGGGTTCAGTGTGGTTTCTTGACAGTGGTGCGTCCTTTCATATGGCTGGAGACAAATATTTGTTTACTAATCTACATGAGAAAGATATTGGAGTGCACATCGATATGGGTGATGATGGTAGATACAATGCGACCGGTATCGGTACCATTTCCTTTGAGAGGGAGTCTGGTAAACCCTTCGTATTGAAGGAAGTGATGCAGGTTCCAGGATTGAAGAAGAATCTTATCTTTGGGGCGATGTTAGAAAACAAGGGATACGATGTTGTCTTTAGCAAGGGAAAGGCTATCCTGCATAGTAAGGCAACTGGTGAAACCCGGAAGATAGGGGTTCGAGTTAAGAACCTTTATCAATTTCAGGTAGATTGTTGCACAACAATGCTAGGCAAGGCATAAGGAGTGGTGAGCCAGGATTATGGTGAGCTATAGCACAGGAGATTGGGCCACCTTCACCATGGAGCTTTGAAAAATTTTCAGCAGATTTCTATCGAGTTTACCAAAGGTACACTTGCACAGTCAGATCAGTGCAAGGGATGTACTTTGGGAAAATTTGTGAAAGCCACCTTTCACGAGAAGGATAGTCATGCCACGAAGATCCTTGAGAGAATTCACACAAACCTGTGTGGACCTTTCTCAGTAGCTTCAACAACAAAGCATAGGTACTATGTGATATTTGTTGATGATTTTTCTTGGAAGTGTTGGATCTTCTTCATGTAGAAGAAGAGTGAGACATACTCAAAGTTTTGTGAGTTCAAGGCACTGGTTGAGAAAGAATCAGGGAAGCAGGTGAAGGCTCTTAGGAGCGACAATGGTGGTGAATTCATCTCTGGTGAATTCAAGGACTTTTGCAGCGCAAAAGGAATTCGAAGAGAGATCATAGCGCCTCATAAACCACAATAGAATGGGGTTGCTGAGCGAAATAATAGAACGATCATGGGTGATGCATGGGCGATGTTGCATGATCAGGGCCTTCCCATACACTTGTGGGCTGAGGCATGCAATACTGCAGTTTATGTGCAAAATCGTTGTCCTCACAGGATAGTTGGCATGAGTACACCCGAGGAGGCATTTTCTGTTAAGAAACCTGATATTTCCCATTTGAGGATTTTTGGTTCACTTGTTTACATTCATGTGATGAAGGATGCCAGGAAGAAGCTAGAGCTAACCGTAGAGGTTGGAATATTCATGGTGTACACTGATACACCCCAAAACTATTGTGTGTATTTTCCAGACAGTCGCAAGACTGTTGTGCAACGGCATATCAAATTTCATGAGGAGAAAGCCATGAAGTGTTCGCTTGAGAAGGAGCCACACTTGCATGCAGATGAGGAGCTATTAGTTCCTAAGGATGAGTCTCAAGATGTGGATCAGCCACAAGAGGAGGTTCATGGAGTGGAAGATACCACTCATGCAGCGCCAACCATTAGAGGGAGGAAGCACACTACAGAAGCTGAGCATCTGGCTCAAGATGCAGAGAAGGTTGTAGGAGCACCTACATCATAGCGCAGATAAAGATAGTCACCTGACCGGTATACTTGATACATGGCTCTTATGAGCAAATGTATCATGACAGAGCCATTCTCTTTTGAAAAAAGCTGTGGAGGATCCCGCATGGGTAGATGCCATGGTGGAAGAGTATGATTCGATTGTCAAAAAGAGTGCATGGGAGATTGTCCCAACGCCAGAAGGGAAATCAGTGGTGGGTTTGAGATGGATCTACAAAGTGAAGAAAGAAACTGACGGGAGTGTGGAGAAGTACAAGGCAAGATTTTTTTCCTGAGGCTTCTCACAGATTGAGGGGATCGATTATGAGGAGACCTTTGCACCTGTCCCAAGGTATTCTTCCATACAGAAGATTCTTGCTTTCTCAGCGCAGATGGGGTGGTACATTCATCAGATGGATGTGAAGACTGCATTCCTCAACAGAGTGATTGAGGAGGAGGTATATATAGAGTAGCCTGAAGTTTTTGAGATCTTCAACAACGAGTCGCATGTGTGCGGGCTCAAGAGAGAGTTGTATGGGTTGAAACAAGCACCTCGTGCTTGGTACACATGGATAGACAGTTATTTCTCCAAGAGTGAGGTGGATCCGAACCTATACCAGATTGTGGTGGAGGGTAAGTTCCTGATCATTGTACTTTATGTAGATGATTTTATTTTTATGGGTGATGAACTATTGATACACTCATGCAAGGCTGATCTTGCAAAGGAGTTTGAGATGAAGGACTTGGGCCTCCTTCATTATCTCCTGGGATTGGAAATTTGGCAGCACAGTGATGGATTGTTTGTGTCTCAAGGCAAGTATGCCCTGGAGATACTTGAGAAGTTCAACATGCATGGCTGCAAGCCTATTGATACTCCTCTTCCTGGTGGTTGGAGGAAGGAGGATGCTACATCGGCAAATGTAGTGGATGCCACTGTTTATCGACAGTTGGTGGGGTTGCTTATGTATCTCATCAATACACGACCCGACGTATGCTATGTTGTTAACAAGCTTCCAAAAGCTATGGTTAAGCCTACCAAGCTCTTTAGGAAGGCAGGCAAGCATGTATTGAGATATCTCAGAGGCACGTCAGGATATGGATTATGGTACAGATAGTTAGATGAGGTGAGGCTATGTGGCTTCACGAATGCAGATTGGGTAGGGAGCCCAACGGACAGAAAGAGCACATCTAGAGGGATTTTCAGTATTGATTCGACAACAATTTCTTGGTATAGAAGGAAGAAGGGATCCGTGGCACTCAGTTCAGCAGAGGCCGAGTATATGGCAGCAAGTTTGGCTGCATGCGAAGCTATATGGATGAGGAAGATCCTGGTCGAGTTGTTTGGTTCACACTTAGATCCTACTGTGATATATTGTGATAATCAGAGTTGCATCAAACTCTTGGTTAATATAGTATTTCATGATATATCTAAACACATTGACATCCACTATCATCATATCAGATATTGTGTGCAGCGGAAGATCATGTTACTTTCATACATTCCCACAGAGGATCAGGATGCTGATATCTTGATGAAGGCGCTCACCAGGAGCAAATTCGAATACCACAAAGGCAGGATAGGGGTGGCAGATAATCATTATCTTGTTGATATTGCAACAACATGATGAGCTTAGTGGAAAGAAGTCACCTTCACTAAGTGGGCCTGCATGCTATTTTTGGCGCAAGTCTATTTTTAAACATGTCGGTCATATTCTATGAGTTGCAGTATGCTATTTGTGGATGGTTGGTCAAGTTGGAAAAAATATATGGAATTCTATTTTGAGACATATTGGGTGGAATATATTTTTAGATTGCCAGTCTAAAAATAGATATGTCGAATATTATTATCTCTTAATAATATTTGGACTATAAACATTATCTTATTCTCTTGGAGCACTTTAGTTAAGTGCACAGATGTGGCACAGGATTTGACGGAAGGAATTACGCTATTCCTAAGGGTCAAGTGGAGATATTGAATGGAGACTTCAGTTGGAACTCATGTGAGAGAGTTTGGTGGAGTTGATTGAAGAAGTTAATTGAATTGTGCTCAGTTTAACTGAGTTAAACATAGTTGAGCTAGTTGTATCTAGTCTAATTGATTGATACACTAGTGAGAGTGGTGTGAATTAATTATTAATTAATTAACTAATTATAAACTCATTAATAAACTAAAGAATACATCATTTAACTTTAGTGCATGGACAGTTTCAGTGGAGACAAGTGAATAGGTAGGTGAAGGAGTAGTGTGACTATCAGTTGTGACTATACTGGTGCAAGAGTTTGCACCACACATTGATGGAGATGCCAATGAGGATTGCGCAGTACAAGCCAGGAGGTTCAAAGTTCATTATGAGCCATTCTTCAACAGTGATTTCGCAATAGAGGTAGGCTATCCGGCGGCAGAGATTGGAGCATGTGATTTGCTAGATTGGACCTGATTAGTGTGTAGCAATTGTAGATTGTACTGAGAGCTTGTGAGGATCTGTTTATGATGATTTTTACATGATCTCTATGACATATAATATACAGATAGTTGGGGGTTTTCAGCTTTAAGATTTCCCATAAAATACTGTGTTCATATGTGTGATTGTTTAAGGTTTTAATGTGCGCATGCGATTGTTTTTATTTCCGCAGTTAATGATCAATGGTAGAAGAGATTTTGTATTGTGCATGAAGTTAAAGTAGTGTGTGATCAGGAGAATCTCGGTGTATAACTTATCAATTATCAAATTTCTACAACCTGCAACAGCAAAAATTCTTCCTTAAGAAGTGGAGGGTACTGAAGCCCTAGGGGGCTAGGCTCCCACTTAATTGAGTGAAACAGAACAAGCATAGGTCCAAAACTGGAAAAGATGAAGGTTATACAACCCTGAACAGAGGCTCAGACAAACCCAAAAAAAATTCAGAAAAATTCCCGCAAAAGGTCTAGGTCACAGTTTATGACCTGTTTTCAGCAGAGGTCGTAGTTTTTGGGCTGAAAGGTGCATCTTGACGGTCTAGGTCACAGTTTTTGGGCCAAAAATTGTGATCTGCACTTCCGGCACTCTCGGCGGTAGATTTCAGAAAAAAATTGTCGTCTTAGCGACGGCTGATGTCTGTGACTTGCGAAATAGGTCCAAAAACACACGGAAGTTAGAATTTTTATCGTTTTAGGGTTTTATAGGTTAAAAACAACATCAAGAAAAGAAAAAAGAAGGGGCTAAAGAGAAATCCGAGGGTTTTAAGCAGCTAGATATGCAAGGATTAGAAAAACGACAGCGGTCGTAATCATAAACCCGTGTGGACTCGCCAGTTGTTAGTATGAATCTTAATTCCAAGCATAAGAAAAAATACCACTTTAGCTGTGCATAAAAAATAGTCCTCAAAATAAATATGGCTGCCAATATCCTCAGATCTGTTGTTAGGTGATTAAGATAAATGCTACAAAAATCTAGATCTATGCACTAGAAGACATTAGGCAGTAGAAAAAATAAGATTTAATCCATGCATCCAATATACAAGACAAGAATATGTTGAATTAATTTTGTATTAATGGCACCTGGGAGGAAAACACAGGAGGGTGTTCCCAGTTCTCCTCAATGGGATGGGTTCTTGTAAGTCCTTGGCACTTCAGATCTAAAATTCCTCTCTCTTGATGGTGTAGAAAACCCATACAAAAATGGTAGCAAAAATATGACTATGATGGTGGATCAATAGTTAGACAAAAATTATAGATCCATAGTGATCTTTAGGCAACAAAAGGTGGTAAATGAATGGGAAAATCCTTCTATTTATAACAAAATATTGAGTTAGTCTATATATTGGTGCATAGTTAAAATATTATTAACCAAATCAGGATCCAAATTTTATGGAATATTTTATTATATTTTTTGGAGGGAAAAGGAATTTGATTTGGGTCAAATCCCTTTATTTGTAAATAATAAATAAATAAATGAATTATTTATCATTTTAAGGATGTGGTTGAGTAATAATCAAATAAATAATGATTTATTTAATTATTTATGGGTGATTTAGTGATATTTAAAAAAGAATATTATTAAATAAGGTTTAAATAATTATTATTTAGAAAATAATAAGATAAATAATGATTTATCTAATTAATTTCCTTGTTTTAGGTTAAATATATTTAGGAATATTAATTAAATTGTTGTTTAACTAATTATTCCTTGAGGAAAATCAAACAAATATAGATTTATTTAATATTTCCTCATGGCGTTTCCTGTTTAGACCATAAAAAACTTAATGAAGGTGGTTTACTAAGTTATTTTCATATTGAAAGCAATTTTCCTTCGGGTAAAAATGGTCTCACATGGTGTACTTGGGTCCATCTAATGATAGTAGGTTATATGACCAAAAAATGGTGTAACACAAGGGATCCTCTAGTTGGAATAATTTCTCCATTTACATCTCTATGTGGTGATGTATCTCCTCCTGGTGCTACAACACTGGTATCTATTTTGAACCCTTACTCTTCTCCCTCACCATTATTGGAGAATACCCCATCATCACTAAGAGACCCTTTATCCCGGTCCTCTCCTGAGGGAGGAATATTCATGTCTTCATCTTGAGATGAGAGATCTTGCTAGAGAGGGGATCTTGCCCTTGAAAAATTACTTTTCAAGTCTCTAAACTTCTCAATAGAATTATGGAGCATAGTTGGTCTAGTGGATCCTACCAACTCATGCAAAGGTTCTAACTTCTTGAGCTTGGCTAGCTCAATCAAAGGTGTTTCTGAATATCTTTGATCAAATATTTTCACTAACCTCCTAGTGAACTATTCATAAGTAGCTACATTTGCATGACTCAATGTAAAAATACCATGAAACAACCAATCACGAGCCTTACCTTCAAAGTGCAGCTCTTATACCTTAATTGCCTCCACTTCTGAAACTTGGTGCAACTGAAAATAGGTGTCCAACTTCCTTACCGAAGACTTAGCTGTGCACTTGGGTGACCGTCCAAAAGTAGGCAGAAATAATCTACCCAAAATATTCTACATGCATCGCTTACTTCTACTGTGATTAATGGGTATTCTATTTTCCTTGATCTGGCAGAAACCTTGGAAGTTTAGATTCTCCTTGAACCTCTGAGATTGAGATTAGGAGATGGTTACTGAGAGTGTCCTCCTTTTGTGTTTCTCCTTACTCCTCCTCTCTTGCTTGGAATGTAGGCATGGTAGAGTGTTGTGAAAGTGATTGTGAGGTTGAACGCTCAGACCAATAATGTGATATTCCGAAGCTTTCTTCATGTACAAACTCTTTAGAGGAATCTTTATGTATTTCCATTCTCATCTCCTTAATTCTCTGTTAATATCATGCATATTTTGGAGAATAAGCTTCTAAAACTCCTTTCA
Organism: Pinus albicaulis; assembly: GCA_034641835.2. Classification (NCBI taxonomy): domain Eukaryota; kingdom Viridiplantae; phylum Streptophyta; class Pinopsida; order Pinales; family Pinaceae; genus Pinus; species Pinus albicaulis. Next base: position 1,198,879,124 of record CM076570.1, read on the forward strand.
CTTCATTTCTCATGATATTAGAGTCTTTCCTTTGTCTCTTTTGTAAAAATTCTCCTTTCTATGAGAATATTCTTCTTCTTATGATGAAATAGTAGTGATGTCTCACAGGCTGAGCGAAGATTATGCTCTGATATCACTCTAATATCCCAAAATAGGAAAAGAAGGAATATTGGACATAAACTGGAAAAATGCAGTAAATATAAACACATCAAATATGAGACAATGAAAGAGCCATATTTTATGAATATCAGAAACAATTAAGTACAATATATTTGAGGAAAAAATCACACAATCAAGGCAAACAAGCTTCCAATGGACAAACACCCTCAATCATGAGATGTTACTGCTATACAAAATGCCAGAGAACCAATACAACATAGTTCTAGTGAGTATAGCTATTGCTGGAAATTATAGTAATATAGATCTCTTGATATATGGCTCACAAAGTGTCAGGAATAGAGAACTAGGCTCCCAAACACATTTCCAAGACAACCCAGAAAGGGTTTCCAAATATACCAAAAATAAAAGAATGAAAAAATGCAACCCTAAGGATGAATAATCACTGCGACTGGATAGCTAATAGGATGTGGTTGATATGATGTAGAAAATATATGTAACTCCAATAGATCACTTGGATGAAGGGCTAATCCCCTCACTGGAAATGTAAATCCTCTACTAGGGCACTAAACCCCCCACTACAGCTGCTCACTGAAATAACAAAAATTACTGAAGGGAAATGTGATGTAGATGATGGTAGCCACTTCACCTGATGAAAGATGTCCAAATTATGCTCAAGGACCTCCCTTACTAGCCTTCCAGATGAATGGATGATCCCTCCAATGGAAAACAAACTAGGAAACTGAATCTATTCGTCCTCCATTTCTACTACCCTGCAAAACAACATAGCCCTGGAAGAGACTGCACTGTGGATGATGGCTGAAGCTTGGACTAATTTTGAGTAGTGGAAATTATTCTCAATACACCTCTCCTGATTAGGCACTCGAAGTCCCCCAAGGATGAGGGTGGTATTCCTGCTTGGGAACACCCTTGTGCTAAATAGCACAACAGACTCTACTAAACAGTTGAAGCATGCAAATAGTAATACAAGACCAATAGAATATCTATAATTAGAATAATATCTTCTATGTCTTCCATTCTCTTCCTTTTATGCTTGGTGAGCTTCCTCACCCTGGGTCCCACTCATTAAATATGCTACTCTCATGCATACACTCCTCCATGAAAATTGTGATGTCCTCCTTTAATGCACTACTACCTCGATGAAAATGTTGTTGATCTGGTCAACTTTGACCCTCTCCACATGCTTTAACCCCTGTTCACACCTAAGGGTACTTTATTTATCTGATATAATGAGCCACATTCACATGAGAAGTGGTTTTATTCCTACTAAAGAGATTTATGGGTCGCCCTACCCACTTATTCATTTATCTAAATGATAAAAGAAAAAATTAATATTCCAACTAGCTGAAAGCTAATTTGGAATATTAAATAAGGCCAACAATATGATCTCCATATTCAACATGAAGTCCATCATCTATTCCTCAATAAGCCAATTTTTCAAACATACGCAAAAGTAGATCAAATACTTGGAACTATGGTGAATTTTTTTATTCCAAGTGAAGAAATATGGGATAAAATTATGCAGCTTATTGAGTGAAATGTAATTGGAATCCTACAATTTTGGAACTGTCAAACATAAGAAGCATAAATGTAGCTACAGTAAGAAACATCATTTTTCAAAGTGTGAATAGAACATGTGAATTATTCCATCTTTCATATTATTTTTTTCTATTCCTGAAGTATCTATATTTTTGACAGATATTATTTTGTAAATAATTTTATTTTGAAGTGTGAAGTGATTTTGAGAAATACTCTATAATTATTTTGTAAAAGGTTTTAGAAATTATTATTGGATAATGTAAGAAAAAATAGTTTTTATTGTAAGCTGTCGATTTTATTTGAAGTAATCAATTCAGAATTACAAATGCTATATTGTTCCAGGATTCTTGTGTCAGACAAATGGTGATTTTTTCCCATATGTTAATTTGTTTTTCTTTCTAAGTTGTCACATGGATTTCCCTTCCTCATCGTTGCAATAAGATTAAGAGTTTAATTTAATTTTTGTACTCTACATTGGATTTTTTAAACAATATTATTGTTTTTCTTCTGAGATTAAATATAAAATTCATTTAACTATGCTTTATATTTAATCTATTCTCACCTCATATTCATCTTATTCATACTACACATAATTCATGACATCTAGGAGTATTCCCACCTTGCCCTGTTTTCGCTATTGTATTTATTTATGATTGATTACTGAATATTTTCATGACTCTATGCCCAATGGAATTTTCCTTTTTTCTACAACCAAAAAATTTAAAAACTTCTATCTCAAACTTTCGTATATAGCGTAAAATCAACACAGAAAAAAAATTAAAATCATATAGAGGGAGCCCTCTTGGCAGTGATAGATCCCAACTTTAAAAATGATTTCTGGTTACTTATACAATTTGTTTTTCAGCCTAAGATAACTACGGAGTGCTAACACATACTTATCACACAAGGCAGAAGGGTGATTTGTGCGTAAGGTTTTGTTCTTCTTGGTGGTCTCGGGTAAGGTGACACGGACCACATGAATGTTAGGGTCGGGTAAAGTATTAGAGGCCACATTCATAATATGAGGTATTTTAGGACAATTATTGGTGGCATTCCCAACAACATCCACAAAGCAAATGGATGAGAAGGTTTTGGCAGTTTAGGAGGAGTGGGAGTTGTATGAGGTGCTTTTATTTGTTTCCCTTCCTCTGGTATTTCCCCCCCTCACTAGATGCATTCATGATAGTACTGTCTTCCTGTTGACATTGTTGTGGAATTGAAGCAAAGGAACCGGAGGGAAAAATGAGATGAACAAGATTCAAATATGTATAATGTTTGATTTTGTTAGGAGGATCAATGTACCATAATAGGATTCTGAAGCTGATTTTCAGAAGACTAAATGTAGCGATGAAAGGGGTAGAAATGGTTTTCATAGGTGTGAATAACAAAGGCATCTAACTAGAGTGATGGTGACCTGGGGGATGTTCTCTTGAATGGTTGAGACCCGAGGTAACAATTCCTATTTAGAATGGACTAGGAGAGATACTACAAGAAGGGAAATAGCCTGAAGGATGAGTTGAGTATGGAGCAGGGGTGTTGGCTTGAGGGATCCTCACCCAAGTTCTGAGTTAAGCTTAACCAAAAAAACCCTCTTACTACTGGCCCTTCCGACAATGACCTACTTGCGTAGGTCAAAGTCTCACCCGAAGCAGTATGGGGGGCTGTTGGAACCAAGTTTCCACATGCTGAGAGAGAATTAAATGATGTGGGGGTCTTCAAATCTAAGCAATAGTTGTTTGAACCAGAAGCCCTAACCAGAAACCCTAACTGGGAAGATTTAGGTCAGGTTACGTAGGTTATCCTATGCATGCACAAATATAGATCCTGCAATCCCTTCAATAGTATTAATCCATAATATTTAGGTTCAAAATTAATAGATCTACTCATTTCACATTCATCTAAGGCATAAGACAATTGCACAACCGATCCAAACATAGATAACATATTAAACAGAAATAACATACAGAAAGAGATCCTAAAGCAGAATAAAAATGCATTTGATACTCATATGTCTCCCAAAACATTCATTTGTTCATTAACAGTTCATCTCATCCTTACAATAGTTTCGTTCTACCCATGCACATAGCCAGTGGGGTCCAAACACTGTAGGACTAAGGTCTTCATGCGCATAACCAACATGAGCCTTCTAAACCCAAAAAAGTTCACCTTTTAGCTCATAACATCATATGAAAACTTAGTTCAAACTTCTTTCCCTTTTATCAACTCGATCTAGACTCATATTTATATCTTTATCTTGTGCTCATCTAAAGTCCTCAAACTATTGGTTGTGGCCCCTAGTTCAACCCTTTTAACTATTACGACTCCTGAGGGGCTTTGTCCCACCCCAAAGACCCTTAACCTATGCTTCTCTTAGCACACACTACTTAACTTACTAAAAATACTATATTTTAATCCAAAATTTGGTCCTAAGGGACCCCACTCCAACACTTACAGATTTAGATTTTTGGCTAATGCATGAATATGTAGAACACCACAAAGTCTTCTAATCCTTCCACCTTGCCGCTTCATCTTGACATTTCCATGTCCGATGATTCTAGCCTTCCTATCGTCCTCTATGAAGAGATCACCACCATCATACTTCTCATGCTCACAAAACCACACCCTATGGGGAGTGAAGTGAAAGGATGCACTTGAGTCAATCAACCATGCCTCATTATATACATGCGTATTTGAAGAAGAAGCCAAATACACATCCCCAACTTCACCTAAGGTGTCCTTTTCCTTTTAAGAAGGAGAGTCATCAAATCCATTTCCTTTCTCAAGAGCTTTAGATTCGTAATCCTTTTTGAAGTGCCCTTCTTTTCCACATTTCTAGCACACCTTTATAGCCTTTACTGGAGATTTAGATATCCCTCTAGATTTATATCTCCCACTTGAAGACTTATTTCTATTTCTATTCTCGGTCCTTCCTCGTACAGATAAGGCATCTCCATTCTATCCCTCCATTTTTATTTGTCTCATTTCCTCTACTGACAATTTTGAGACAATTTCATCAAAATTCAAGGTAGTTGTATTCTTATCTCTTGCAATAACTAGGATGTCGAACGATTCTGGAAGAGAACCCAAAAAACTGATGAGCTTATTTGCATTTGATATTTTAATATCAACAAATGACAACTGACTTACCACAATATTGAAGGGGCTCAGATGCTCTATCACTGAGTCTCCATCCTTCATCCTTAGGATATACAAATTTTTCTGTGGGAATTTTTTTTTCACTAGAGACTTAGATTGGTACAAAGTCCCTAACGTGATCCACGAAGTCTTCTCCATAGTTTCTCAGGATATATTTAAAAGTACCAAATCCGAGATACACAACCGTATTGTGATATTTTCCTTCCAATCCCACTTTGCCTAGTCTTCATGTGACATTATCGTTTTTTTAGTACCAAGATCTTCCACGATCTATTAATCTTTATCCACCAGCAGATCCTCCATCTTGAGCTTCCACAACTCAAAATTTTGACCATTAAATTTCTCAATCTCTATCTTTCCACTGCTCACCTTCTTATTTCACCGTAAGAATCGATCTCGCACATCTCCCACTGAACAAGGTCTACCACAGACCCAAGAAGTAAACCCCTCAGTAGTAAAGGTGTCCCCTTGAAGTTAAAAAATATCTCACTCCAAATGTAGTTTTTAACCCTGTACAGAAATTATCTGCAAAATAATTCTTAAAAACATAAAATAAACAATAAAAAGAGTATAGAAAATAAAACATATATACACAGATTTTTTTCCCCTACATCCCAAATTGGGACAACTAGTTTGATTTTTCATTATATTCCTTTTAGTGTTACAAAACATATATATACATGTCGAAGCATTCATAAACCCCAATCCATTAACCCTGGATTAGAACATAGTCGTAGTTCCTTTGACCGGATCTACAAAATACCAAGGGCCAAAAACCATCATGCCCCAAAAACATGTGCAAGCATGTGAAAAAAACCATAGGTTGGTTTGAACACCAACACTAACGTCCAAAAGTGTTTTCCCAGGGAGCTGCCCCAAACCCCGTGCAAGGGCTACCCACCCCCTATGAACACCTAGACAGGGGGGGATTTCGCCCCCTTCCTTTGTGTGTGCAGCTATTTCTAGAAATAATATAACACATACCCAAAAAATTCAAGGAGAATTCTTTAGTGAAAATTGGGCATGAATATCTACAAGGTCTATGTTGTTTCCAAGCACTCTTCCGGGTCCAATTCAAATTCCTCCTTGAAATTTCTAAACAAATGCCAAATGAGAAACTCACCATCTACACTTTTGGTTAATATAGGATTTAGAATTTAATTAATACGATAAATTTCTAAATAAATATGTATTTGCAGAAGAATATAGAAGCATAAATTCAGGAGTTTTATGAAATAATTAAAAAATATCCCTCAAATGAATGTTTTCAAAAAAATAACGGCTTCTTTTATGAGTTATAATGTTTCACAATGAACGAGACATCTAGCATGTGGATTACATGTGAAAAGAGAAAAAAAAGGAATTTATGGTACTATGTTTTTTAAATAGGGCGAAAATTGAATTTGAGAGTGTGGTTATCGGTGCTTGAATTGAAATGACAAGGTGATGACCAAAATATCATGATAAGAATATATTAGGGTGGAATTTCCCTTTTCAAATAAAGCCACCAATTCAAGAAAACAGCATGTCCAAACTAACTCCCCAAGATTAATTTCTCACAAATCTCGTTGTTCAATTCCATAGAAATATTAGAGTTAAGCTCACATGTGTCAGCTGAATATAATTATATTGGATGTTGTATCTATTGTAGAGAAGAAGGACCAAGAGGATGCAAACCCACAAAATAATCAACGACATAGTTGTATGGTATGCCAAGTTTGAGCAGAATGATACCAAGAACGTAGCCCTGAATCACAACTCAAGCATCCCGGGGCTTATTTTCATATTTAATTTCTCAATTTTTTGTATTCCTTTACCAACATATGCAGAAGATACATTCAACCAATGCTCAAAAATACTAAGAGACTGGCGTTAGTGGAAAATTTCTCAACCTGCAAATTTTAAAATATATAGAGATTCTCTTGCAATAATTTTTTTTTTCTTGATTCATTCTTTTTTCTCAACTGATAGATGATACATGAACAATAATGGGAGAGGTGAGTGTTAGGTACGCAACACAACATTGGGGAGGATTTAGAAAAATGTTGTGGTACAAGTGTAAGCATAAGAAGAGCATGGTTGAATAGAGGCAGGTCTTAGCACACTATAGAACACACCCAACTCACAAAGACAGAGTCAAAAAACTAATATTACTAATTCCAGTGATAAGGAAAGGAAGTATATCACAAAGGGACAAATATTTACAAATGAAGAGAAATTATTGAAATCACTACACCATAAAATTAATGGTTCTAATTTGAGGATGATAGGAAGGAATCTCACTAATGGAAATATATGGTAGGGAGTGTTTTTTATTTTATTTTCAGAAATTTATGCAACAAAGGCCAACTCTATTCAAGGAGAAGCTTAAATTGGGGACCACCAAACCCAACGCTGGGATACCATGCTAAACATGACTATGGAGAAGATGGAATATGAAATATAAGCATCGAATGCATCTAATATTCACATAATATGCATTTATAATACGTTTTACATGACCGTTGGATTCCATATTCCAAGGTATTTTAGAATCTGCTTTATTTCTCACATTCCACAACAACCCTTACTAGATTAGGTGTCCAACATATACTTCCCAAAATTATCTTTTCGAAATTAGGCTAACACAATATCTTGTCATTTGCTGCATGCAAATGTATACTCTTTCCAAAAGATAGCCAACACAAATCTTGCAGACATATACATCTTATTCCAAAAGAAACTATAATAATAGTTATGATAGCATAAAATTAATCACATATAATTATTCTAAAGAATATAGCTCAATATTTCTTTTATCCATGCAAAGAACATATCTCTATAATGCGATGACTATTCTTTGTGCACGCAACAGGTGTTTTTCCTAACAGAATGACCTTTACTTTAATGCACATAATATTTTCAAGAAACAAACATGCATTCTTGTTCTTCTATGAACAAGATTCATGTGCATCCTTTAAGAAAACAATCTATTTTTGTTTCAAGAGATCTATCATAAAAGTCATTCTTTTCATACATGCAACTATGAACTTTTTTTATAAAAAGAAACTATCTTAATGAGTATTGTTTCTATGTATATAAAAAAGTACATTTTCTTCAAGAAAGTTAGTAATGATTATCTATGTGTATAGATTCACATGTTCCCTTGAAGAAACTATAAACAATATTATATTCTTGCAAGAGAATCTAACTCATTGTTGTTTGTATCATGCATGCAATGAATATTTATTCGACAAGAAACTTCAAAAAAAAACTATTAGCACAATGTATTTAAGCATATATTCCTTTTCAAGAAACTAATATTAAAAAAAAAAACATATTCTATTAGGAAAAGATAACAACTTTTCATACTATCTTGTTAAGAAGTTTACATGTCTCATGCATCTTTTCTGGCCGGGATATCTTGGGTACTTAGCAATAATTTAGTGTAACTTATTCGAAGAAAATGACAAAGTAATTGATATTTTAACAAATTATATTGACATGTAATATTTCTAGAAGAAACTATATATTTACTTATGGTTTATGTGCAAGAAATAGTGTAATTTCTCTGAAGAAAATGACAAAGCTACTTAGCTTTTAACACATCAAATTCATATGTAATCTTTCTTTCAAGAAATTAATATGATCTTTTTATGTCTCACCAAGAAATTTTCTTTCAAAAATTACATGGTTACTTATTATTTATATGAAATACCCTTGAAAGCAGGGTTACTTATCTTTAAATGTGCATAGCGATGAAAACAATATTTATATACACCCTTCTTCATGGTAATGACTACATTCTCTTGTTTTAAATATAAAAATATTAGTATACAAAACTATACTTTCAAGAATAATGATAAGAGTACTTATCTCTTGAGCTTATTATCTACGAAATTGGTGACTTGAATGCCAACATGTTAAAGGCTTTAATGAGATGCGGTCACCATCGTCCTCATTCTACAATGGAATTCGAAAGCATGTGAAGCGAGCAAGATGTCTTCGACTACAACTTCTTGGAACTTGGAAATGGAAGCCCAAAGCATGTGAAGCGAGCAAGATGTCTCCGGGTGCTTCCTCTTGGAACTTTGAAATGGAAGCCCGAAGCATGTGAAGCGAGCAAGATGTCTCTGGTTGCAGCTTATTGGACTAAAATAAGGGCTTGTTCTTCGTCTAATTATTTAATAAAATCACCCTCAATTCAAGCATTTCACCTTCTACTATGTATATTGTATGCTATATTCCTTAAAACCATATATCTACCATCCTCACTCGGTATACTTTTAGAGCATGAGTGAAAATGGCCATTACCCAGAACTATTGACCCTAACTGCTTCTGGATTTAATAGTTACATTCTTTCAATAGATTAAATGAACGCCAAGCAGTTAGTACAATATTTTTTGATATCTGGTAAATAATATATTTTAGCGATATTACAAGCAGTGAAATGTGGCTCTTGTTAATGGAAAGCAATATGTACGCAAATGTTTATGAGTTATATTCAAAATTCACACCATTTTATTAAAATCTATTAAAATATTTACATTTTGAAATGTTATGAATATGAAATGAAATCTTCATTTAATTCAATCCGTGATGGAATAGAAATCTACCTTGCATTAAACCAATGTGATATTGACCTTGTAAAATATCTTGCCTTGATAGAATTTGACCAAATTGAAATCGATCATGAAGTGATTTAGAAACGCATTTAAACTTATATGTGCTACTAAATTACATGCTAAATGCCAACACTTTTCGCTGTAGTTGGGCGAAATGGAGAGGAAACACCAGCTATTATGTAAGTGGGTGTGGTAAAGGGAGATTCATTTTGCAAGAGTAATAAAAACAAAATTGAAGAAAAAGAAACATTACATGTTAAATTTTCATTGTAATATCAGAACTCTCTGTTTTTTAAAAGGAAGAAAACTCGTTGTTTGTTTAATTGAGACGGTGCACCAATTGTTTTATTATAATTAGGAATATATAGTTTGAAATGCCTATAAAATGTTAAATTTATAATTAGGAGTCTATAATTTGAAACTCCCAAGGATGGAGTAAAATAGACATTCTTTCTAGTGGAGAGCTGGACAGATGAGGACTGGAAGGCTGAAGGCTACGAATCACAGATACTAGACGCTCTAATCCTGAAACCTCAGATGATATCTGCAAACCTATGGAAATACCGGCCACCTCCAAAATCTATAATGGAAACTTGGGTTCCTCCCCAGTTAGGCTTTATCAAACTTAATTATGATGGAGCATCAAAAGGTAATCCTGGACAAGCAGGCTCAGGAGGCATATTCAGGAATTCTCATGGAGCTATCTGTCGGTGCTATTCCCTCGATCTAGGCCATGCAACTAATAATGAAGCTGAGCTTATTGCAGTAAAGCAAGGTCTTACTATTGCTATTACTCAGAATTATCACGGCCTCATAGTTGAAGGAGATTCAGAATTGGTCACTAATATCCTCCGCAAACTTCAGCAAGGTATACCTTGGGAAAAAATCACTCACAGTTGGAGAACAGCCACTCTCATTCAGGAAGTAGGCCAATTGATGCAGTAAATTCAATATCTACTCCCAGGCCACATCAAACGGAAAGGCAATACAGCAGCAGACTATCTAGCTAACTGGGCATGCCAGCACCCTGATAGGTATATTGAATGGAATCTCACAGAAGCCATATGGAATGTGGAACTCCACTCCCTTCAAGTGATTGTCAATAAAGATCTCCAACCCCCGATCGGGGTGCCCACTTGTCAGACAGTGCATCACAATAGATAAACGCTTATAATTGCCTATCCTTCGCACATTCCCTCTCCATAATGGTGCATGGAACAAGCAGTTTATGGTGGTGCACGACACCCCGATCATTCATTATGCAATAGGCAGGCCAGCCTGGATGGTCAGGATCCAGACGAAAAGTTCGATTTAAGGTAAGCTCGCCCTCCCTTGTCCATTTCTCCATGCATTGCGCTCTGCATGTAAGTGACCGGAGACAGCTGAGACAGAAGCTCAACACTCTACAACCTATCTACCATTCTACTAAGATAGGGTATGTATCTATTCTTCTCTTATTGTTAATGGTGGTTATCTGGACTATATGGTATACAAGCCTCTGTTGCATGGTAATTACTGCCCGAATTACAGGCTTGGGTTATGCTTTGAAGGTAGTTAAAATAGACTCTGTCTCTATCTTTACTGGTTTGCTTACCACTATGTCTCATAAGTCTACTCTTATGTTGTTAAAGGTCAAGGGTCAAGTTCGCTCCACTCTACCGGCTGTTAAACCTTGCTTTAGAGACCCGTGCAATCTTCAAAATCACCTTGTCTACCCTGTTCTCAATTGGAAAATTCATGTGCTCAGAATGCATTATGGTCAGGCTCTTGTGGGTCGAGTAGAGTCGCCCTGGAGTAGGGTCTGTTGTTTGATAAAAGGTCATAGGAGGCCCCATAGTCTTGCAAACCCCCGCAGAGTGCATCTCTATATTACGCAATTCAGCGAAGTTTTCAACAGGGAGATTACCCATAAGCTCCACCAGACTACCCACAATAATAGGATTGCCCCGATTCTTTACCTCTTGCTCAATCCGCTGGTCTTTCTGAGCTTCTACAGCCAACATGCTTGTATGTATTGTATAAGGAATTTGGAGGCCCTCGGGATAAAGTATCCATTTTCTGGCCGCTACACTATTGCTACTCATAAGAATCGCGTAGACAGGAATCAAAACCATGCTCTTTTTATGTTTCCTTATCAGTTTGATTTGTGCTCTTGCTGTTAAGATCACATGGGAAAAAAACGATCAACAGGCCAGGCTTCTAAAGGAAAGCAAGCCCAGCCTATATATCCCCCTAACAAACGTGGACAGAAATCCAATTTAGAGAAACTTCAGCAATTGGCAGGGAATTATGAAATGGGAAATTCAGTAACTATTCTTCAAGCAATTAAAGGTTGGGAAAAAGAAATTCACACAGAACCAGAGGATAATGAAGCAGAGGCTAACATACTAGACTTCATCACGGATCCTGGAAACACCAGGGGCCGCCTTACATTGTTTCAGCAAACCGTGCACATGTATTGGATTCTTAAAAGCCTCCTAGCCAAGGCTATCCAGAGTATGCATCCCAGTCAGATGGAACAAAACCCAAAGAAGACTCAATTCTGCTTGCAGGATATGCTGCTGCACATGGAAGACCAGCTTCAGCACATTAAAATCACTCAATACCAGACCACTGACAGGATAAGTCGAGTAGATGATCGTGTTGGGCACATTGAAAAGCAGCTCCAGCTCTTACATCAAGTAGACATGCCAGGATCGACATCGAAAGCTCCCGCCTCTGTCTCTTCATCAGAAGAGTAGCTCTTCTCAGTATAATGAGTCTCCAGGAGAAGTTTTAGACTAATATTACATATGTCTTCATGATATTTTTGCATTTATATGAACATAGTTTTAAATTTCAGATTGTAGATATCAAGCAAATAGAGCGGATAGCTACTGCTAGATATACTAGAATGAAACTATTTCAGTTTTGGACAGCATTTCATGCACTTAGATGGCCAACAGACCTGGTGCTATGGGTAGGTTGAGGCTAAGGACTAATGTTTTAATTTTGCAACTTGCTTTCTTAATATGAATAGAAAATAGAGGAACTACCAAATTCACAAAAAAAAAACGATAATAACTAGAAAGCTAAAAGTAAACTTATAATTTTCATTTCCATTGACCTTACAACGAAATCATTATAAAATTAATATAAACTCAAGTTAACTTTTTATTTATAAAAGGTTGAAAGTGATAGAATTTCTTGAGTTTCAAACTCATTTTCAAGTGTAAAAATTAAAAAAAATTGTAAAAAGATTTGTTCCTTTAAAGTTTGATTCTTTTTGTTGCTTGATAAATTAAGAGTTAAAATGAATCTAACATAATTCTTAATAATATTATTTCTCTAAATTTGACAACTATATACATTCATACAGCTCCACTAGCTCGGTGCATTTATCCACACACCGTGCGCCTGTCTTATTCGTCACGTGGGTGTATAGCTGGTCCGCAGAGCCGCAGCTACATAAAGAAACTTCGACTCTGCAAGTTAACTCCTTAAATCTGCACTTTTAATTACCTCTGTAATCCTCAAAAAAATCCGCAATTGAGGTTTAAGCAAATATGTTTCATGAATATGCTTCGTTTGAGTTCCAGATAAAGATTGTAAAAGTGCGAGGAGAGAAATTAAAGAAGCTCTTGATGAGTCTCTTTTAATTGACAAGATAAAAATGTAGAAAGCCCTAACTAAAAGGAAAACAATGCAGTATATTCATAAAAGACGAGAAAATCCCCTACACCTCTCTAAGGTAGCTCCTAAGAAATTCTGGAGGCAAATTCCAACTAGAAAAACTAAATATAATAATAGAATTGCTTTGCACAACTCGAATTCCTATCTTAAAAATCTTTATGAATCTCCAAATGTCATAGATAACCTTGAAACCCTGATCACAACGAAAGAAGTTTTCTCATTAGAACACATAGTTTTTGGGGTGAAGTGCCTCACAAATGGAAAATCTAAGGACATTGAAGGTTACCAGGCGCAAATCTTAAAAATTAGAGGTCCTTTCCTCATCCTTCACATCCACAAGCTTTTCAATCAAGCTGTCAGGAAAGGGCTCCCTAAGCGTTGGACTAAGAGCCTTATTATTCCTATTTTTGAAAGTGGGGATACAAATAACCCCTCTAATTATCAGAAAATTATGATTAGCACTCTCTTAGCCAAGTTATATTGTATTATATTGGAAAACAAGATGAGCATATGGCTTGAAAGTGAAGGTAAGCGAGCTAAAGTCTAAGAAGATTTTATAAGGAAGCACTCAACAACGAACACCCTTGTTATGCTTAGGATCATTGTGGAGGAATATCATAATGAAAAATCCAATCTCTTTTGTTTCTTTGTAGACTTTACAAAGGCTTTCGATACAGTTCCTAGAAATAACCTATGGAATAGATTAGAAGAGATAAAAGTTCCTTTCGAGTTGAGAGTTGTTGTTATAAGTTTATACGAGAATGTAATTTTCAAGTTTAATACCAACGGGGGGTGGTCGAAAAATATTAAGTGTAATATCGGAGTTAAAAAAGGTTTCCCCCTCTCTCCTACCCTATCTGGAATTTACATCGATAGGCTAGAAGGTTGTTTAGAGGAAGAAGGTTGTCTTGGCACGATCTTAGCTAGAATAGTCATCATCATTCTTCTCTATGCTCACGATATTGTTCTTCTAGCAAGGTGCCCATTTGATCTTGATAAGAAACTAAGGCTCCTTAAGGATTTCTGCTCTACCGTAGGTATGACTGTTAACCTGACAAAAGAAAAGTTATGGTTATCAAATCCAAGAAAGACACTTACGCTAATTTTTTGTATGACAATAGAAACTTTGAGGAAGTGTCTTCTTACAAGTACATAGGATTTGATATTCATCGCAAGCTCAACTGGAGCTATATCATTGAGAAAAGGATTAATGGAAGGTGGAAAGCTTATTTTGGTCTTGAAAATAATTGTAAAGTAGCAAACCTTGTGATCTGGGATAAAAAGAAGCTCCTCTTTGAAACTTTAGTCACTCGTGTTATCTTGTATGGATGTGAGGTTTGGGGTTGCAACATCTCAAGAGAATCCTAGAGAAATATTGAGCAAATCCAAAAGAGTTTTATAACATATAACCCCAAAATTAAAAGCAATACAACCTATCGTATTCTTCCTATAGAAGTTGGTCTTTCCCCTATTGAGAGCCTGGCTATGACAAGGCTCCTCTTGTACAAGCACAAAATCAATAACATGGGAGGCTTATGCTAATTTTGTGTATGACAATAGAAAATTTGAGGAAGTGTCTTCTTACAAGTACATAGGACTTGATATTCATCACAAGCTCAACTGGAACTATAGCATTAAGAAAAGAATTAATGGAGGGTGGAAAGCTTATTTTGGTCTTGAAAATAATTTTAAAGCAACAAACCTTATGACGTGGGATAAAAAGAAACTCCTCTTTGAAACTTTAGTCACTCTTCTTATCTTGTATGGATGTGAGGTTTGGGGTTGCAACATCTCTAGAGAATCCTTGAGAAATATTGAGCAAAACCAAAAGATTTTTATCATGCATAACCTCAAAATTAAAAGAACTACACACTATTGTATCCTTCCTATAGAAGTTGGTCTTTTCCCTATCGAGAGGCTAGCTATGACTAGGCTCATATTGTACAAGCACAAAATCAATAAAATGGGAGGCCATATGCTTCCTAAGCTAGCCTTAAATTCCAACCAAAACCAACTAAGGCTCAAGCGAGGTTGGTATAAAGATACCAGGGCATGGTTAAACCATTGGGAGATCGACGAAAATGTTGCATTGCAAAATATTAATAACATTAAAAATATTTTTACTTCTATGTTTAAAGAGAAAATGTCATGTCAAAAATATTTAGTAGCTAAAATAAATTTAAGATATTATAAGGAGGCCACCAACCCTACTCTACAAGATCAAAAGTATCTCTTTGTTTTAACTAGGTTGAAGAAAAAAATGAAAATAGCCAAGATAAGAACGAACTCTCATGAGCTCCACAGTGAAACATGTCGTTGGGCAGTTCCTAAAAGGCCATGGGTGGAAAGGATCTGCCATCTCTGTGAGAATATGAACTTTGGAGATGAAAATCACATCCTCTTAGAGTGCCCTGCGTACACCCACAATAGATCTCAGTTTCATAATCTCTGTTGCAATATCGACCTTCCTAGTCTTTTAACATGTCAAAATTATAGTGAGCTCGGAACGCTTCTCTCCAAGCTCTTTGAGCATAGGAGTACAATTTAAAAAAAAAAAAAAAAAATTATTTCTTTAGGTTTGATAGACCAATGTTTGGTCTCAGTGAACATTAACCATCATCATCATCATCAGCATCACATAAAAATATCCTTATTATTAATGTTCTTGAAATTTTGAGAATTCAAATATATGAGATTGGTACTTTTCTTTTATAATTTTTTTTTTTTTTAATATTATAGATATAATATTCTTATATACAACTTAAAAAGTATTATTTAAAGTTATGTTTTATATATTTATCAATTAAATTTAAAAAATGAAATTATAAAACAAGATGGTGAGTAATATAAATTATTAATTCAATTTATTTGATTATATATAAGCAAAGTAAATAATTTGTTTCTTTAGGTCCTATAGACCAAAATTTTGTCTCAGTAAAAGTTAACCACCACCATCATCAATATATATATAATTAAAAGTATAATTTATTTTAAAATTTTGTTTATAATTTTATTAATAAAAATAAAATTACAATATAATAGATAAAATTATATCTATTTATTATTTTTATCATTTTGATTTTTTTTTAAATAACTATCAATATAAACGATTATTGTATATTTATTTAAACATTTATCTCTAGGTTCTAATTTAAAACTCAAATTAATAATAACTTTAAAACTCAAACAAATAATAAAATTTTAACTTTAAAAGAAATACATTAATATAATCACACTCCTATGCTTACGTGAGCGAAGACATATTAAATAGAGTTCCTCTTTGCAAAAACAGTCAATTGGATAAGGTCCACCGATTTACCAAATTATAAAATGATACACGCATTCATACTTTGCCAAAACAGTCAAAAGAGTACACATGAATATTATCCACAAAAAATATTACAAGGAGAATAGTATATGCATGCGTAATGTGCGAAAGAAGTCAAAATAGTACACATGAGTTTGATTCACAAAATATCAGCAGCATCCTACTAAAGAGCCTGAACCAATCTGGTGACGTGATACATTCACGTTTAGTCCACCATCCGCAGCACCAAGCTCAACCGAGTAACTATATTTAGTTGTAAAATTCTGAAGTTTCCTTATCCTAAAACAATCACCACGCAATTAAAAACACAAACACACATTACTTTCATTGACAAACATACGCAACCTCCCTTGGCAGTAAATAATCACCTACTTGCACATACGCAACCTCCCTTGGCAGTAAATAATCACATAAGTATTCGACATGGCGGCTTTGAAGGTCTTCTCGCATCCTGAACAGCAAGGTTATCCAACAATAACACATCCCCTTCCTCCCACCTCAAATTTAGGCACTCTTCATTTACTAGTCTTAAAAGCATCCAGTGCTTCACCAGGAATACCGCAACCATCTCCCAGTGACAGCGACTGGTTTCTGTCTTTTCTGTAACAAGTATGGTGTTAAACCAGACTTCCCTCCCTTGGTATCCATCGAACGATCTGATAGCCTCCATGGGGCCGAATGCAAATTCTGCTGATCCATCCTCGTAACATTCAAACCTCGAACAACCCATCATCTCCATAGCTCTGTTCATCATTCATTCAAATGCCAAGGATTAACTTGTCGAATTAATATTAACTGAACTGCAAATTTAAGAATCAGGTGATGCTTAATTGCACTACGGCTAAAGCATAAAGGGGCTTAGTGATACATGCAACTCTCTATGAATGGCGAGATGCGTTGATATATCTCGAGCTGCCTTCTTTGGATCTCGAATCTCTGCAGCCCATTTTCCCCACGGCCTCTGCCTTACTCCTCTGTAATGTCTCTTTTGAGGGGGATTCTGCGGATTCAGTTCCTTTCTCTTAAAGTTCGTCTTACTTTCTCGATTTCGTTGTTGGTGTTGAGGTACTTCTGCATGACAGCAACACAACATCGGTAAGCTGGTAGTGTAGGAGACAATGTGCATCACTGCTCTGGAGCGATACTCCTAAGGTAACATGTTCCATCTCAATATCTTTCTTGCTTGGCTCTAGGGTATATACACAGTATTCACAAGGGAGTCAAAAGAGTCTGAGTATGATATGGTGGATTTAATACAAGGAGTCTTTTGGGCTTTAGAGGAGGATATAGTATCAGATGGCTCTATAATTATAAAACGAGGATGGAAAGGAGAATAAACAATTTGGAATGCACAACACAGCAAATTCCGACAGAATGGTGACTGATGAGTTATACGAGCTCTGTATGATTTTAGCATTGGTTTTAGTTGCTGTGTGGATACTGAAGGAATCATATATCGTTTATTCCTCTGAAAATGCTAAGCCGGGAAGATAAGGTATCATTTACGGAGATATCATCGGTTTCAGTAAATCATTCTAGTAGTTTTTAGTCCATGTGGAACAATATATGGAGAAAGTTGTGTGAGGCATTTATCATATCCAGGCCATGCAAAAAATTTGGTTTCCGTCTCGGCTCTAGGTGGTGCAGCTTTCTGGGATGCATGTGCTATTGCTGTTGTCAAGTATAGAGTGTTCTTTAGGTGGTGGACTGGTTTTTCCGATCAGGCTAGAGGCTATAATCGGATTCAGGTTTCCTCAGGGCCGGAAAATTTGAAATTCTGGCAACGGTTGGCGTAGGATCCAGGTACACAATCACGACACCCATGCACATTTACGTTTGCAGTTATTGTGTCCTCGGTAGCTGAATCATTCTCCTTGGGATGAGCTATTCCCGGTTTCAGACATTAAATCTTGGTGGCACCCATTTATGGAAGGGCAGTGGTAAGGTGGATATTTGTGCGATGGTGGATGACTTGTTTTTAATCGATAATCAATAATTGTGTCCAGAACATAACAATCAGAATATTTTACTCCTTGCCACAAAACAACATCCTCAAGGTTGCAATCAGAATATTCTGATTGTTGTGTCCAGAACATAACAATCAGAATATTTTATTCCTTGCCACAGAACAACATCCTCAAGGTTGCATATCATCAGGTCGTTTTGAGCTGGGGTGACAATGATCATTTAAGGGACGTAACAACTGGAGAATTTTTGGAATCCGATATCTGAGCTACCGAGACTGTTGTGCTATTACGATATTAATCAGTCTGATACGGGTAGGACTAGGGTGGTTGTGGGTAATAAAGGTTTTGCATACATAATGCCATGTAACATGACCATGTCCTTAGACCACTTGGTTGCGGACACATCGGCTCAGGAGGAGCAGATCGTAGCCACCAGGCATATTGACCTTATTACACAACGGGATTATGAACTGGATGTATCACTCATCAAACATTCCTTTACTGTTCCCTCGGGGTTTCTGGAGAGAAGTCATAAACAAACGAAGAACGAAACACAGACCAAATTGCAGAGGAGATACCAGAAGAGGAAGCAGGTTGCCTGTTTTAATCTTGCGATGGAGATTAAGGAATTGATGATGAAGCACGATGACTTATGGGGCAGAGTTACAAGTCTACAGAAGCGTGCCCTCATTGGCCGTTGGCTTTTTGCTGAAGGGCAGGACATCAATATGATGGAGTGGGCAAAAATATTCTGGAGCCCAATTGTCGAATACATGCCAAAGGTAAGCCTTCTTCTTAACAACTGGTTCAGTATCCACTTCTTGGACGAAAAATATGTGAACGCGATTATCAATAAGGTCTGGGTTAAGGGAAAGTCGTTCCTGCAACTGCTGCCATGGTATCTGGGGTTTAACCCAGTTATGGAAGCTCCAATGAACAAGACCCTATGGTTCAAATTGCTGGGGCTCCTACTTGAGTTTTGGACACTCAAGGCCTTAAGATTAATAGGGAACTCCATCGGGAATACAAAGTATATTGACCCTGCTATTCTGGGAACCAGTGAAAAATGCATTGCCTGGGTGTTGGTGGAGGTATGTTACACTGGAGGATTGCCTGCAGAGGTTGATTTGGTATGGGGGAGAAGAAGGCATCGACAATGGGTTGATTATTGGGGAGTTCCTTTCAGATGCATGATATGTCACTGCATAGGACATCTTAGGCAAAGTTGCCCAATGAGGTTCCGAGACAAACGATCAGATGGACGAGATGGTCGTGGTAGTGAATCAGAGGAACATCGTGCGCACCAAAGAAGCAAATTGGCATCGAAGATGAAAGGTATTTCCCCATCCTTAAAAGAAGCTGATGTTTTTAATGCTAATGCTGAAGTAATTGCCCCCTCCATAGTTAACGCCCGACCTGATAGGGACCTTGTTCAGTCTAGAATGCCTTCTGATATATCTCGCCCTAAATTGGTGGTAACCAAACAAGAACCCCTGATGGACAATGGGCAGAGGTCACATATCTTCCCGAGAAGGACCCCACAGGACCATGAGTCATCAACGTCAAATTTAAATATGGCCAATGAGTTTTCAGAGAATATGACAATGGTTTCCTTGACCCCTGGTAACCATCCCCCAGAGTCATCCCTCGTGGGACTTGACTGCATCTTGCCTACGATGCCACCTTTGGAATAGGCCTCGCCACCCTCATCCCTCACATTCTAAATTGGAACGAGAACATGGAATCGCCCCGGAACTCTATAGGTGCTAACTTAGATGCCCTTTTCAAAAATCCATATATCGACATTGCTGCTCTCACTGTATATGATAGACCTCCTCCTAACACTAGTGATGGTTCTGTCATGACACCTGGCAACATTATCATGAGAAAGAAGCCGGGGGGGGTGGATCATCAAACTTTAGGGGAAGGATGAAAACCAGAACTTTATTTGGAAACAAGCTTCTAGACCTCACAGAGGTGCCAATATGTTCTTCTGATGACCACAGGGCACTTAGAGCAGATGGCCCTCGCGGAGGTTCACAATGACCTACATCATATCTCTGAACATCAGGGGTATGGACGACCCCTCTAAGATTCTTCGCCTAAGGGATCTTATAAAGGAGAGTAAGTCAGTGATTATATTAATACATGAAACTTTGTGTGATAGGAGGAAGGCCATTAAGTTGATGCTTAATATTTTCCATGGATGGAATTCTTCTAGGATAAATGTTGTTGGATGAGCAAGAGGGCTTGTTGCAGCATGCGATCCCAATCTTGCAAAATTTCAGGCCTTTCGATTTATTGGGGGTATGTTATTATCTAGAAACATCAGGGGCTTGAAAGAAGCCATGAAAATTATTAATTTATATGCACCATATCAGAATAGGAGAGCATTCTAGGACAATATTAATGGCTCGGGTATTCTTAAGCTGAAGAATTTGATGATGCTGGGTGACTTCAATGCCACTTTAAAGACTGATGAGTCATGGGGGCTGAAGGCTAAGATGGATCCAAAGGTCGGATATATCTCATCCATTCTCGAATCTGCCCACTTATGGGATATTAGACCAATGCCTATTGCTCCAACCTGGAATAATCATAGGGTGGGCGATAACTTCATTGCCAAACGACTGGACCGGGCGGTTGTGAGTGAATGTATTTTCATGATTTTGGAGCACATATCATCCGTCCTAATGATCACTGACATGTCTGATCACACGTCCATTTATTTGACTTGGTAAGTTGTTCAAATATGGAGTGCTATTCCATTCAAGTTTAACCGTGCCTGGTTACTTGACCCCAAATATGACAAGATGGTTCGAGATAATTGGAATAAGGATACATTTGTATTGGAGACGGGGGGATGGGCTGGATTCCACTCAAAACTACTAAGGATAAAAAAACTTACTAAAGCATGGGAGATTAACAAGAAAAAGAATTTGCAGGCAGAATTAAGTTATATAAATAACAGGTTGATGGATATATAAGCAACCTCTATTTCTTAGGCCATTGATAAGGAAACATATAGGAAGATGGAGGAGTTACAAAAAAGACAGCTGGAGATTATTAAGATAGAAGAAATAACATGGAAGCTGAAAAGTAGGATAAATTGGCTTCGGGAGGGAGATTTAAATACTAAATTTTTTCACAGGATGACCAATGGTATAAGGAACATAAATTTCATTTGGCACATCATGAAGGAGGGCAGTGATATGATCTGGGATGAGGAGGAAATTCGAAAGGAAGCCCACAAATATTTCTCAAATTTCTATTTGGCCGATAGAGGGATTGACTCTCAAAGTCAAAATTGAGTATTACAACACATTGCACATAGGCTCAATGAGGAGGCGATCAAGAGTATTAATGCATCTGTATCCAAGGATGAATTGATTGCCACTTTGAGATCTTTTTCCCATGACATGTGCCCTAGGCCTGATGGATGGCCGAAAGAATTCTATTGTCGTTTCATCGACATCTTGGCTGACGAAATTACATCAATTGTTGAACAGGGAAGGATACTGGGACATATACCATCCAACATGAATTCCACTTTTTTGACCCTGATCCCAAAATGCTCTGAGCCAAAAGTTTTCGCTGACTTCAGGCTCATTACTCTTTGCAATCTGATATACAAAATTTCGTCTAAGATTATTGCAAACAGGCTCAAGGCATATCTATCTGAAGCCATACCAAAGGAACAGTACGGGTTTCTCAAAGGCCGCTCGATACAAAATGCCATTGCCATGCTCAGGCAGCCCTACATTCTATGCATCATGGGAATAAAGAAGGCATTGTCTTGAAATTTGACCTTCTAAAGGCATACGACCAGGCGGATTGGTCATATATTCGATTTCTTCTACTGAAGGTGGGTGTTCTGCTCAACACCATCAGATGGATTATGGGGTGCATAACTTCAGTAAAATATGCTATTTTAATTAATGGAAAGCCTACTGCTTTCTTTAGAGCAGAAAGAGGATTGTGGTAGGGATGTGCATTATCCCCCCTAATCTTCATCCTGATTATGGACGATTTCAACAGTCTCATAAATATGGTGTGACAAGCGGGTTACATCTCAGGTTTCTCCTTCTCTAAATCTGTAAGTATAACTCACTCGCTTTTCTTTGATGATCTGCTCATTTTCGGCAGTATTATAAGAAACCACTGGTTTTACATTCATTATATGTTCATTCGGTTTTCTGATGCTACTGGCTTATGCATTAATAAGGAAAAATATTTTATTATATATGGGCATGGGGATGGGGATGAAATATATTTTATTGCAAATGTCCTTGGAGTTCAGAAAAAATTGAGTGCCGAAGGTTTCACATATCTTGGCTAAAGGATTAAGCCCTCTGCCTATAGACTCAAAGACTGGATCTGGTTAGTGGAGAAATTCAAAAACAAGATATGTAAATGGAAGAGAAAATGGTTATCCTTAGGAGGAAGATTCATCATGGTACAGGCAGTTCTATCCTACCTCATAGTATACTGGGGTCATCTTTTTTACATTCCACAAGGGATCGTTGTGTAGATTAATACTATTATATCAAATGTCCTGTGGGAGGGTACAAGTGCAAAAAATAATATCCACCTTTGTAGATTGCAGATTTTAAATTGCCCCAAAAAATTGGGTGGCTGGGGGATTCTAAATATTAGAGCCTTTAACATGGCGTTGTTGGTTAAATCTTTATGGAGGGCTCTTTATAGAAAGGGCATTTGGGCAGAAATTTTGGCTTGTAAATACTTGCCTTAGTGCCCATTACGGTTCTTATACAATAAACAACTCAGATATCCAAGGAACAATTCAACAATTTGGAACAGTTTCAAAAAGGTGATGCATATCCTAGCAGGAGGATTGGTTTGGTACTTTGGAGATGGGCGGATGATTTTGCTGAGTGGGGACAAAATATTTGGTATGGAGGAGATACCTCAGTTAAGCAGTAGATTGGCTCACATATTTTCAAACAAAGGATTACTATACTTGTCACAGATCATCGGTCATTGGGAATATAGCGCACCGGTTTGCAAGACTGCCAAACAGCTGGCTCTGGTTGGGAGAGATGCTGAGGAGTGGGCTACCTATAGGGCGGTCTACCAACAGACAGGTATATCCCATTGATGTGATGGGGACAAGTTGGTTTGGGTAGGTAAGGTGAAGGAAGGCGCCTTAATTGTAAAACAAATATATGATAACATCAATAGTTTCAAGGTCATGGATCACATGCTGCCCGATTTTGAGAAGTTCTGGAAACGGAAAATCCCGACTAAAATTCTACTGTTTGGATGGTTGGTATGGAGGGAAAAAATCCTCACATGGGATGGGCTAAGGAGAAGGGGATGGCATGGACCAAGAAAATGCATATTCTTCCTTTGTGAACAGGAATCTATCAATCATCTCTTTTTCTCTTGTCTGATTATTCTGCATTAATGGTCATTATTCAGCAACAATATACTCAACATCCCTTGGACACCAACGGACTTCATTGAAGAAGAAAAACGATGGGATCAAGTGACAGGTAAATTCCAATCCTTACCTTTCTTTGTTATACGGGAGATATGGCGAGGCAGAAACGGGAATATTTTTGAGGGGGCCCCTATCAGTATTCCACTCTTATATAGTGCTATCATGAGGTGGATTATGGACAGAGATCCACACATTCATTGTATATGGGACAAATAAAAAAGAATTCTACCCCATCCCATATCCTTACCAACAATTTTTTTCGATGGAGCCTTTCAAGATGGGATCATGGGATGTGGGGCCTAGATTAAGACATCATAAGAGGAAAGGATACAGGTTTTCTGGAACAAAGGCAAAGGTTCTAACAATTTGTCAGAGTTGATGGTGCTATGAGGTGGATTACTAGCCACCTGCAATCTGAATCTACAACAGTTGTCTATATATGGGGATTCAAAATTGATTATAGATGCTTTCATGGGTCTCTCGCCTGATGCATTTTTAACCTCACATGGTTGGTTCAAAAGAGCAAGAATCTTATGGGAGAGATTAGAAGCATCGCCTCTATTCCATATTTACATAGAAAACAATTCCAGGGCTGACTCCTTATCAAAGATGGGATTGAAAACGAAATATGGTTGTCTGCAGGTGTCCCAATATGTCAATAACATCAAGGTCTGGTGGAGTGAAATTCCCATTCCATGAGAGTGCAAAAGGGAGGTTGAAGGCCCAGTTTTAATGGGCACCTTTTTTGGTTGCATTTTCATTACTCGGATCTTATCTCTTTACTTACAGGTATTATTCATAATAATTCCCAGTTTTTTCTACTTAAATGAGTATAGGAAAACTACATCAAGCCAGCCAATCCTCTATATCATGTGAACCTAATCACAAAATCAAGCGAGCAAGCCCTCTATATCAAGCGAGCCTGAAACAACTCAAACAGAACACGATATCATGGGAGCTAGAAAAGATATACAATGAGCCTAAAATATTGTTATGTTTTTTTTCTTCTGAAGGTGGAGAAGTTGGAAAATAAGGGACAAGCAAGCCGGAGCTGATGGAATACAATAGCATTTTGGTTTATCCCACTCTACTATAGCAAGCGAGCCTGAGATATAATTTTACTATTTTACAACATGAGAAATATCAATTAAGATTAACCTCTTATGCTATAGTAAGTGAACCTGAGATATATCTTATTCTCTCAGCATTACAAGAACTAACAATTAAGCAAGGATAAAATGTGTTAAAACAAGATGTAAATGATCTATAGGAGGTATACTTTGATACACGGTTGAAATTTCTATCTATGTATCAAGCTGAAGAATATAATGGTCATAGGCAATGAAATATTAGAAATGAAAATGTGGCTATCGATAGGGGGAGTCCTTATTGGAACATATAGATTCATATGAACAAATGTATGACAAACTAGATGATGAAAATGTACTAGTAATACTTTATACAATACCGTGGTTTTTTTCTTTTTGAAAAAAAATATTGAACTGAAACTATGTGTTGGGTTCTCGAAACCCATCCAATCCAAACTAAGGGTAAATTATAGGTGTCAAGATCTCAATTGGATAATTCTAGGGTGGTTTTGATAATCTTATGGGTTAATTTAGGTCAAGTTGACTCAGTTATGTTACTGGTAGTTTTTTAGGTTTGCGGGAACTAGGTTTTGCACATGGTATTCGTGTTTATTGTAATTTATTTGAAGGTAGAAAAACTCTAGCTAAGTTAGTAAGTGTAGTGTTATTGTGAACTTAGAAATACTCTTAGTCAGTGAGTAAGTGACAGGTAGAAAGACACTGTGTTCTTAGTTGTTTCTTTATTTTCATATGTAGCTTTTATTTATAATTTTCATTGAGTCCAAGTATGTAATCTCAATTTTCTAGTTAGAAACATATTGAATCTTTTTTCTAGAAACATCTTGAAATAAATGATTGAAATTATTTTTTAGGACACTTAATTTATTAAATTATTTATCTTGAAAAAATAATCCAATAATACAGAATAATTAATTGAAGTTAATTATTATATTTTTCTTAAGTTAAATTTAGTAAAGACAAAAATGAATAAAAGATGTAAATGATCTCTTCCACCTGCTAAGGCTCTAAGCAATTGGAAAAGACCGTCTTATACTAGTCACAAAAAAAATATATAAATACTATTTTAAAAGAAATTAACTCATTAAAAAAACATAAAACAAAAATTACAAATTTTGATTAAAAAAAAAAATCAATAAAATGAGAATTCCAACATTTTTTAGATAATCTAAAATTCAATAATTTAAGCCAAAAATATAATTAAAAATAAATTTTAAAAATTATGTTTGTATTATAACTCATTTCAATGTAAATAATTATAAAAATTTGTAAATTAACAATATATTTATGAGACAAAAAAGATATCTATGTATCAATGTTATATCCATAAATCTAGAGAGAAATAGAATAATATCTTTTTCTAAATTTTCTTATATCTAATGTACCATAACATTAAAATTACATAATAGTTAATATTATTATTATTATTATTGATTGAAACATTTAATATTTATTTATTCATATAAATAATAAAAAAACTTGAAATTTTATTATAAATCAATGAATTAATTAATTAATTTTAATACATTATTATATTTAGATCAAGCTAAATATATTCAAATAAAATATTTTTATTTTATTTCATAGAAAGATTATCCGTTTATATTTTTTTGGAAAAACAATAATTAATCTATATTAAAAAAAAAAAAAAAACTTTAACTTTAAATTTGAAAATTTAAATAAACATGGATGCAAATTCAAACATGTGATTTAACGCTTCAACTTGAAGTAAACAAAAACTCCCATTCATAGAACATGTGACATGGAAATTTTAGAAAGGTGGTGCTTGCTATGGTCGATTTTATTTGCAATGCTTTCATCAGAACTGTGGATGGTAGCTTATTAGTTCAAAAAAAATATATTATGTGATTTAGATTATAAAGTTATTAATCAAACGATAAAATTATTTGACAGAGTAAAAATGATACTAGATTTTGAAAAGTGGTGATTTAGAATCTATTTTTTTCCTTTTTTTATTTAAAGTGTTGATTATAATAGCCTATTTTTTTTAATATATTTTTTGGAACTAAATTTTTTTTTTGAATTTTTTTTCAAATGTCAAGATTTTCATATAGATTTTGAAAATTAATGATTTTTTAATTTATCAAATATAAACCTCTGTTTTAAAATGTTAGTAATTTTCATAATAAAAAAAAAAACAAAAACAGAAACAAATCAAATATAAAACAATATATAAAAAATACTAATGAAGTGATTTAGTGTAACAAGCATATAGCTTCAAAAACTTACCCCAATAAAAAAAAAATATTATGGATATTTACCACCCTTACACTATAAGCAATGACATCGTATATTTATTGGTCCATTAAATTCATATGGCTGGAATATTACATTTGCTCATATCCCTTGGGTACTGTGGTTTGTTATATTAATGTTTTGCGGTGATAACTTAACCGGTGCTATGTTTCGAGCTTAATTCTAGCTCTCATCATTTACTTCGGGTTTTCTATTATGTACTTTGAGATTGTTGATATCGGCCACAACATCAAACCTTAATGAGACCTCATGAATTGTTGCGTACTTGTGATCTCAAATTTGTAAGGTATTTTTATTGCATAAATGATTTCGATGTGGAATGATTACTGGAAATCAACTCTGTCCCACCGCCCTACACCTGGCGTTTTTTCCACCGCTAATCCGAACTTTATCCTACGGTGGTTATGCACTGGGGTTGGCTAATGACCTAGGGAACATAACTGATTTCATAGTCTCATTTTTGCGCTTCATTCAAAGGGTCTGGAGGAGATTTCTGCTAGCCTCAGGGTTGTGACATGTATCGACAGTTTATCCAGTGCAGTCGGTAGAATGGTGACCTCCAGGGTAGCTTCCTCCCTGCTACAGGTATTCGGCCTTCCTCCTCAAAATTTTCTTGCAGCATTTACGCAAAGTTTCGATCGTCAGTTTCCAGTTGGTTGGGAATCTGTTAAATTTTCAACAGTTTTCTTGTTTACCCGCCTGTGGCTTCCTATAGTGGGCGGTATACTCATTTTTTATTCTTCTTTCATGGCATCCTATTGAGTTACTGGCAGAAAGGGTTCATGCTCCATTTTGGCTTCCACCGTTTCCTGAAAAGCTACAGGTAATTCTCACTTCGAGTACCACTATTTGTTTTTCTATTTGCAATAGTGAAGACAGGGTTACACCCCTTGTTTCTTCCTGGGTTCTTCTATCACTAACAAATGTTTTGACCTATTGACAGGTACTGTCTGCTTCGCTCCTACCCGTTTCAGGATTCTTGGGCTATTTACCATGGTTTCGTCTGCGAAGAGAGAAAACTAATCCCTACATCTATTTACAAGTACCCTTCATATTGACAGGGTTTGAACCCTAGGTTTTTCCTTCGACTAGGTTTCCTTACTTAATGGACTTTGTTATTGGGGTTTTCTCAGGTCTTGAACCTGTAGCCTTGTTGTCGCAGTCGACTGCTGCCCATTATTTAGTGTTAGAATGAAGGTTTTAGCCAAGGTTTATGGCTTGTGTCGAATAGTAGATTTCATGCTTCGACGTTCTCGAAATGTTTCATTCTAAGGGTTCCCATTTCAGAATTACTATGTATAAATTTACAGTGAACTGACTGGCCAGGGTTTTGTTCACCCGTGCTCTCTTTTTATTTCATTTTGTCGTAATAACCCTCGGCGGTTTGGGTTTTTTAACTGATTCCTCTATTTTTTTCGTTTATATGGCTTATTTATATGGATAATTTGCGAAGCATATGGATTCTCGTCGGTCTTTTTTGTTTCTAGTACCTATAAGAAAGTATGATGAGGCGTATTTATGTAAATTCTTGTTGCAAATGATTTATCAGTGTAATGTGGTGTGTCGTGAGACTCTTATCTATATATTTCTCGGTTTCTTTTGATGGCGATCCTTTTGGGGTTTATTTATTATGTTTTATGAATTTTCTACTTATGGTGTTCTATGCTTATGAGGGTTTCATCCGACTATAAAAGCTGATAACTCACTTGTTCATTGCTGTAAATTTTCCTTAGAATTTTTTGATTTATGTTTCCGTTAATAAGGCTGGAACCTATGCCGGACGTTGTTCCTTTGGTAAAAACTTGGGTTAATCTATTGTTCCTGTTTTTTTTTTAAAGAATGCTACAGGTGTCCGGACCACCAGTTTGTCTGTGTTTTATCATAGATAGGAGGGTGACCTACCCAGAAGCTTGGGTTTTCAGGCATTATGGGTTAACGGCCCTCCTAACAATACATTCTCTATTTTTATTATTTAATCCTACAGTATTAGCTCAGGGAAAATATTATGACATTGTTATACACTGTTTAATCCATACCTTGATATGTTTTTAATATTCTACCATCTACTCATTTCTGGCAAAGAGTCTAGTGTCAAATACTATTTCAATTAATTGTATAGAAACTGGATTACCTAGCTTGCTTCTGTTGTAGGTTACCAAAAAAAAATAGAAACAATAAATACTACTGCATCTACCAATTTTCCACATAAAAGATCTACTTAATACATGCAACCTTAAATGTAACAGAAACAACCTTTCTTCTACTTTTTAAAGAAAGAAAACTAACTGCATTTCACTGATCTGAGTCTAAATCCGACTAATGGTATTTGGTGCCTCCCTTCCACGAGTTTGGGCAATTACGTCCCACAACTCTCCCCCGTGCTCCAAGACTGGGCCTTCGTTGAACACCAAATTCTAGAGGAGAAACTCGGGACAATCCGGTCCAATTCTCCAACTCCAGTGAAACAATAATTCTGGAGGAGAACTCGGGACAATCCAGTCCAATTCTCCAACTCCAGAGGACAGTCTACTCTGAGAATTCCTTTTCCAGAATGGCAGATTTCCTTTTTACCCACAGAACCCCAAACTCTCCTTAGAATTCCTTATTTATTTTAGAGTTTTTCTTTGGGTAACTATGGAACTATTTTTCTGTTCAACTAACTCTAGATCTTGATTTACTTTTACCATCAATTTCTACTCATGAAATTAATTTCATAGGAAATGTTTTATTCAATACCAAAAATTGATTTTGTTAAAATATTCTAATTGAAATAAAACAAAAGCCATAATTAATCCATAATTAACAAAAGACTAACCATTTGTCAACAACTAAGACAGTGGTTACAGTTTTCCCCCTCTGGAAGAGAACACTGTCCGCGATGTTCTTATTTTAATTCAGCAAAAAGCTCAGGATAAGCTTCTCGGACAAAAATCTTGTCTTCCCAAGTGGCCTCCTCCGGTCCAAAGTGCCTCCATTGCACTTTAACCTAGGTGATGGCTCGTTTCCGGAGCCTGATTTCCCTCCGGTCGATTATACTGTGAGGCTCGACCATAAATTCTCCGTCTAGTTCTACCTGCACACAATAGAATTATGTTAATTATATAAGTCTTTAACATCATATTATTTTTTTAACCATTATTCTCCCACTACCTGAATGTTCTTCCAATGGATTATGTGTCTTGGATCATGAATATATCGTTTTAATAACAATACATGGAAGACATTATGCACCCGAATATGGCTAGGAAGAGCTAAGCGATACGCTACCGGTCCTACTCTTTCCCGTATCTGGAAAGGACCACAAAATCGGGGCGCTAACTTTGCACAAGATGCCCATCTTAATGTACTCTTCTTTGGCTTAATTCTTACATACACGTAATCTCAAACTTCATATTCATGGTACAACCTTTTTTTATCTACGTACACTTTTTCCCTGTCCTCTGCTGCTTTCAAATTCTATCTAATTTTCTTCACTTCTACTTCCATTTCCACTAGCATGTTTGGTCCCAACATGAGTTTAGTTTCAAGACTGCTCCAATTAATGGGAGTTCTACACTGCCACCCGTATAACACCTCAAAAGGGCTCATCTTTAACGATTCTTGGTAACCGTTATTATAAGAAAATTCTATCAAGTGTAGATATTCCTCCCACTTAATTGGTTGCTGCATGACATACATTGTCAACATGTCTTCCAGTACTTGATTTACTCGTTCAGTTTGTCCGTCTATTTTTGGGTGATATGCAGTACTAAAATGTACTTGAGTTCCTAATCCTGTAAACATTGCCTTCCAAAAAGCTGATGTAAATTTTACATCCCTATCTAAGATAACGGTCTTAGGAATGCCATGCAGTCTGAAGATCTCGCGCATAAATAAATCTCTTATTTTCACTGTCTTATAGGTGGATTGGACAGGTATGAAATGTGCCAACTTACTTAATCGATCTACAACAACCATTATGGAATAATTGCCTCGTTCTGATTTTGGTAATCCAGTGATAAAATCCAATGAGATCACCTCCCATTTCCATTCTAGAATGGGTATAGGCTGCATTAATCCAGCCGGATGCCGATGCTCTACTTTCACCTGTTGGCACTCTAAGCACTTATTTAGATAGTTTTCTATATCCTTCCTCATGCCCGACCAACAATAATCCTTTCTTATATTTGTCAGCATCTTTTGATATCCAGGGTGTCTCGCATAATTGCTTGTATGATATTCGTCTAGTACCATAGTTTTTAATTCCACTATGTTTGGAATGACTATCTTCTTCTTAGAAATCAGCAACCCGTCCTAGTTAATCTCATAATCCCCTTTCCGACCTTGTTCTTCAGATTCTTGGGTTTGTTGACACAAAAATTTATATTCAAGATCTTTGTCTGCTTCTTTTCTGATTTGATCTAGAAATCTGGTTTCAACTTAGTTAACATATAACTCATAAATTTTATGTAGTTTTCTTCTCAACGCATTTGCAAGCTTGTTCTCTTTTCCTTTTACATGCTGTAGATCAATGTCAAACTCGCTCAAGAAAGCATTCCACCTTGCTTGTCAAGAGTTTAAATCAGCTTGTTTAAAGTAGCTAGTCAGACTACTATGATCAGTCTTCAATACAAATCTCTTCCCAAGTAAATAATGTCTCCAAACCCGGAGAGCGTGCACAACTGTGGTCAGCTCTAAATCATAATCAGAATACCGTAGCTTGTGATCTTTTATCTTACGAGATTCATATGCGATTACCTTTCCTTCTTGTGATAAAACTGCCCCAACACCCTCCTTGCATCCATCTGTACAAACCTTGAATTCCTTACTCGGATTTTCCACGCTTAATACAGGTGCTGATGTCAATAACTGCTTCAATTTTTCAAAACTATCCTGAAGTTCTTTTGACCATTTAAAATTTTTTCCCTTCCTTTGCAAAGAGGTAATAGGGAAAGCTATTTTTGAGAATCCTTTTATAAATCGCCAATAATAGCCAGTGAGGACCATAAAGGATCGTATGTCTGCCACATTTTGTGGCACCTTCCATTCCATAATAGTTCTGATTTTCTCTAGGTCTACTGCTATACCTTTTTCAGATATCACATGTCTAAGATACTATATTTCTTCCTTGAAGAAATCACATTTACTGAATTTCGCATATAACTGGTGCTTCCTTAGCATCTCCAGTACCATTCGCAAATGTTCCTTGTGTTCTTCCGCACTCTTAGAGTAAACCAGTATGTCATCAATGAAGATTAACACAAAGTTATCCAAATAAGGGTGGAAGATACTATGCATCAGTCTCATAAAAGTGGCTGGTGCATTAGTTAACCCAAAAGGTAATACTACGAATTCATAGTGGCCATACCTTGTGCGAAAGGCAGTTTTGTGTATATCTTCATCTTTAATTCTGATCTGGTGATAACCGGACCTCATATCAATCTTTGAGAATACAGTAGCTCCCCTTACCTGGTCAAATAGATCGTCAATACAGGGTAAGGGATTTCGGTTCATAACAGTCAGCTTATTTAATTGTCGGTAATCCATGCACATGCGCATGGTTCCATCCTTATTTTCGACAAACAGTACAAGCACTCCCCAGGGTGACACACTAGGTCGTATATATCCCTTATCTAGTAATTCCTGACGCTACATTTTCAACTCAGTCAATTCCGACACACTCATATGATAGGGAGTCCCTAAAATTGGTGAGCCTCCTGGCAGCAATTCTATTGTAAAGTCGATAACTCTTCTAGGCGGTAATCCTCGTATTTCTTCTGGAAATATATCCTTGAATTCCTGTACTACAGGTATATTTTCCAACATGGCAGCCTTGTCCTTAGACTCAAATAGTCTAACTTGTATAGCATACAGTTGACATCCCTTCCTTATGCATTTTTCCATTTGGGAAGCTGTAATTGGGCGCAGCTGTACAAGCTTCTTTATGCCTTGAATTTCTTGGCGATTGCCACTCTGATCTCTGTAGTAGATAATATTTTCTTTGCAATCTATGAGAGTCCAACGCTTCTCCAACCAATCCATACCCAGCAACACATCATAAGATCCCAAGGGAAAAATATTTAAATCTACCATTAATTGCTGTCCACTGATTTGCAGTGTGCAGTCTGGTATTTTGGCACTAACTTTTCTTTTGGCTCCAGTAGCTAACTGAACTAGCCATGTATTTTAAAATTTTTGACTTTGCAATTTATAGCTCTCTACTACTTTATGACTTATATAACTTAAAATTTCTCCCGGATCTACCAAAACAGAAACAGTTTGGGATAACAATTTACCTTCTTGCTCTATCATGGTAGGTTGGAAATCAGCTTGTCGATCTTCCAATGCTGCATTAATTTTGGGTACGCTTTGGGCAACATCTCCCACAGTAGAGGCCTTCTGCAAATTGGTTACTGCTTCAGTTTTACCCCGCTGCTCCACAACCCCAACACTGCAGAGGTGGCCTCTGATTTTGAGGTTGCTCAAGTTTACTAGAAGCCTCAATAGTTTTGTCTTCCATAGGCCACCTTAACCTCTGATGGTTCCTACCGAAATGCCTACTAACTGAATTCCTGGTTGTTCTTTTAAAATTACCGGTTTTGCCTCTTTTGAAACCAACACTACTTATGTTTTCTTTCCTTGGCTGCCACCCCTTTCCTTGGTCTGCTTTGGTCTTAGCTTGCTGATAACACATCCTAGCCTTCCTAATGGCCTCATCCATTGTTTTAGGATTTACAAACTTGATACGTTCCTTCATATGGATGGGTAAATTGCTCAAAAATCTTTGGAATTTAGCTTTCTCATCTCTTAAGTATGGTACGTAACGCAATAACGATGTGAACTTAGTGATAAACTCATCCATATTCAATTTTCCTAGTCTCAAATCATGGAATTATCGAGCCTTTTCATCATAAAATCGCCCGATTAGGCACTTGTCTTTGAAGTACTGTTGAAACTTATCCCATGTCACATCCTGATCCTCTATTCCCCGCACATTCTTCACTTCTTCCCACCGTAAGGTGGCTTTATCCTTTAACTGGTAGATGGCTAGTCGTGCCTTAAGACCACTGTCATAATCATACACCTGAAAGTATTTGTTAATATTAATAAACCATGCCTCTACTACTTCTTATTTTTCTCCATCGAATGTAGGTGGCTTTACCTTTCTAAATTCTCCATGCAGTTCCACCCTCTGCATTTTTTTTTTCTTCTGCTCGGTTTCGTTTTCAGATTCAGCATCATTAAAATTTCTGTTTTGATTACTTCCCTGAGATGCACTTCTTTCTTTTTGGCCTGCATCTTGTTCACCTGTTTGATGTTCGTTCCCTTCCTAGAATTCTCTGTCAGCACTCGGATTTTCAATCCTTTGATTTTTCTTTTCTGAGAGGCTCTTTAGGATTCTCTCCTGCTCCTGCATCATTCTTGCATTTTCACTTTGTACTCTCTCCATTTCTTCCTACAGCTGTTGCACTGTGGTTAATAAAATGAGAGTCTGATGCTGTTGTTCCTCAATCAACCTGTTAGACTATTGATGTTGTTCTATCCCCAACTGAACCCATATTTCGGGTTTTCCCTCTGGTGGAGGTTGAGTCTCCCCGACATTTCGAGGTGGCGGTTGTGAGGGTGCTCGTCTCGTTTGTCTTTCCATCTAACTATCTGACTGTGCATGAATAACATACAATGTAATGTCAATTGACCCAATAGGATTCTAGCGTTGTAACGCTGCTCTGATACCACTTGTAACAAGTATATAGCTTCAAAAACTTACCCCAATAAAAAAAAAATTATTATGGATATTTACCACCCTTACACTATAAGCAATGACATCGTATATTTATTGGTCCATTAAATTCATATGGCTGGAATATTACATTTTCTCACGTCCCTTGGTTTGTGTTTGTTATGTTAATGTTTTGCAGTGATAACTTAACTGGTGCTATGTTTCGGGCTTAATTCTAGCTCTCATCATTTACTTTGGGTTTTCTATTATGTACTTCGAGATTGTTGATATCGGCCACAACATCAAACCTTAATGAGACCTCATGAATTGTTACGTACTTGTGATCTCAATTGTAAGGTATTTTTATTGCACAAATGATTTCGATGTGGAATGATTTCTGGCAATCAACTCTGTCCCACCGCCCTACACCTAGCGTTCTTTCCACCACCGATCGGGACTTGATCCTATGGTGATTATGCACTGGGGTTGGCTAATGACCTTAGGAACATAACTGATTTCATAGTCTCATTGTTGCGCTTCAGTCGAAGGGTCTGGAGGCAATTTCTGCTAGCCTCAGGGTGGTGACAGGTATCGACAGTTTATCCAGTGCAGTCGATAGAATGGCGACCTCCAGGGCAGCTTCCTCCTTGCTACAGGTATTCGGCCTTCCTCCTCGAACATTTCTTGCAGCATTTATGCAAAGTTTCGATCCTCAGTTTCCAGTTGGTTGGGAATCTGTTAAATTTTCAACAGTTTTCTTGTTTACCCACCTGTGGCTTCCTCTAGTGGGCAGTATACTCATTGTTTTATTCTTCTCTCGTGGAATCCTGTTGAGTTACTAGCAGAAAGGGTTCATGCTCCATTTTGGCTTCCACTGTTTCCTAAAGAGCTACAGGTAATTCTCACTTCAAGTATCGCTATTTGTTTTTCTATTTGCAATAGTGAAGACAGGGTTACACCCCTTGTTTCTTCCTGGGTTCTTCTATCACTAACAAATGTTTTGACCTGTTGATAGGTATTTTCCTCTTCGATCCTACCTGTTTTAGGATTCTTGGGCTATTTACCGTGGTTTCGTCTGTGAGGAGAGAAAACTAATCCATACATCTATTTACAAGTACCCTTCATATTGATGGGGTTTGAACCCTAGGTTTTTCCTTCGACTGGCTTTCCTTAGTTAATAGTTTGTTATTGGGGTTTGCTCAAGTCTTGAACCTATAGTCTTGTTGTCACAGTCGACTGATGCCCATTATTTAGTGTTAAAATGAAGGTTTTAGCCAAGGTTTACGGCTTGTGTCGAATAGTAGATTTCATGCTCTGACGTTCTCGAAAGGTTTCATTCTAAGGGTTCCCATTTCAGAATTACTGTGTATAAATTTATAGTGAACTGAATGGCTGGGGTTTTGTTCACCCGTGCTCTCTTTTTATTTCATTTTGTTGTAATAACCCTTGGCAGTTTGGGTTTTTTAACCGATTCCTCTATTTTTTTCGTTTATATGGCTTATTTATATGGATAATTTGCGAAGCATATGGATTCTCATTAGTCTTCTCTGTTTCCAGTACTTATAAGAAAGTATGATGAGGCGTATTTATGTAAATTCCTATTGCAAATGATTTATCGGTGTAATGTGGTGTGTCGTGAGACTCTTATCTGTATATTTCTTAGTTTCCTTTGATGGCGGTCCTTTCGGGGTTTATTTATTATGTTTTCTACGTTATCTACTTATGGTGTTCTATACTTATGAGGGTTTCATCTGACTAGAAAAGCTGATAACTCACTTGTTCGTTGCTGTAAATTTTCCTTAGACTTTTCTGATTTATGGTTCTGTTAATAAGGCTGGAACCTATGTCGGACGCTGTTCCTTTGGTAAAAACCTGGGTTAATCTATTGTTCCTATTTTTTTTTAAAGAATGCTACAAGTGTCCGGACCACTAGTTCATCCATGTTTTATCATAGATAGGAGGGCAACCTACCCAGAAGCTTGGCTTTTCAGGCATTATGGGTTAACGGCCCTCCTGAAATTACATTCTCTATTTTTATTATTTACTCCTACAGTATTAGCTCAGGGAAAATATTATGACATTGTTATACACTGTTTAATCTATACTTTGATAAGTTTTTACTCTATACTACCATCTACTCATTTCTGGAAAAGAGTCTAGTGTCAAATACTATTTCAATTAATTGTACAGAAACATGATTACCTAGCTTGCTTCTATTGTAGGTTACCAAAAAAAAATAGAAACAATAAATACTAATGCATTTACCAATTTTCCACGGAAAAGATATACTTAATACAGGCAACCTTAAATGTAACAGAAGCAACCTTTCTTCTACTTTTTAAAGAAAGAAAACTAACTACATTTCACTCATCTAAGTCTAAATCCAACTGATGGTATTTGGTGCCTCCCTTCCACGAGTTGGGGCAATTACGTCCCACAACTCTCCCCCATGCTCCAAGACTGGGCCTTCGTTGAACACCAAATTCTGGAGGAGAAACTTGGGACAATCCGGTCCAATTCTCCAACTCCAGTGAAACAGTAATTCTGGAGGAGAACTCGGGACAGTCTGGTCCAATTCTCCAACTCCAGAGGACAGTCTTCTCTAAGAATTCCTTTTCCAGAATGGCATATTTCATTTCCACCCATAGAACCCCAAACTCTCCTTAGAATTCCTTATTTATTCCAGAGTTTTTCTTTGGGTAACTATGGAACTGTTTTTCTGTTCAAGTAACTCCAGATCTTGATTTACTTTTACCATCAATTTTTACTCCTGAAATTAATTTCACAGGAAATCTTTTATTCAATACCAAAAATTGATTTTGTTCAAATATTCTAATTGAAATAAAACAATAGTCATAATTAATCCATAATTAACAAAAGCCTAACCATTTGTCAACAGCTAAGACAGTGGTTACAGAAACGCATTCGTCAACACCTTTCGCTGTAGTTAGGCGAAATGGAGAGGAAACTCCAGCTATTATGTAAGTGGGTCTGGTAAAGGGAGATTCATTTTTCAAGAGTAATAAAAACAAAATGGAAGAAAAATAAACATTACATGTTAAATTTTCATTGTAATATCAGAACTCTATGTTTTTTAAAATGAAGACAACTCATTGTTTTCTCAATTGAGACGGTGCACCAATTTTTTTTATTATAATTAGGAATATATAGTTTGAAATGCCTATTAAATGTTAAATTTATAATCAGGAGTCTATAGTTTGAAACCCCCAAGGATCTGGAGTAAAATATCATTCTTTAAAAAATAACAATAACAATTAGAAAGCTAAAAAGTAAACTTATAATTTTCATTTGCATTGACCTTACAAAGAAATCATTATAAAATTAATATAAACTCAAATCAACTTTTGATTTATAAAAGGTTGAGAGTGATAGAATTTCTCGAGTTGCAAACTCATTTTTAAGTGTAAAAATTAAAAAAAATTGTAAAAAAATTTGTTTCTTTAAAAGTTTGATTTTTTTGTTGCTTGATAAATTAAGAGTTAAAAATGAATCTAATAGAATTCTTAATAGTATTATTTCTATAAATTTGACAACTATATACATTCATATAGCTCCACTAGCTCGGTGCATTTATCCACACACCATGCGCCTATCTTATTTGTCACGTGCATGTACAACTGGTCCACAGAGCAGCCACAGCTACATAAAGAAACTTCAACTGCGTACTTAAACTCCTAAAATCTTCAATTTTAATTACCTTTGTAATCCTCAAAAAAATCCGCAATTGAGACTTAAGAAAATATGTTTCATGAATATCTTTTGTTTGAGTTTCAGATAAAGATTGTAAAAGTGGAAGGAGAGAAATTAAAGAAGTTGTTGATGAGTCTCTTTTAATTGACAAGATAAAAATGTAGAAAGCCCTAACTAAAAGGAAAACAATGCAGTATATTCATAAAAGACAAGAAAATTCCCTACACATCTCTAAGGTAGCTCCTAAAAAATTCTGGAGGCAAATTCTAACTAGAAAAACTGAATATAATAATAGAATTTCTTTGCACAATTCGAATTCCTATCTTAAAAAGCTTTATGAATCTCCAAATGTTATAGATAACCTTGAAAACCTGATCACAACGAAATAAGTTTTCCCATTAGAAGACATAGTTTTTGGGGTAAAGCCCCTTGTAAATGGAAAATCTAAGGAAATTGAAGGTTACCAGGCACAAATCTTAAAAATTAGAGGTCCTATCCTCATCCCTCACATCCACAAGCTTTTCAATCAAGCTATCAAGCAAGTGTTCCCTAAGCCTTGGACTAAGAGCCTTATTATTCCTATTTTTAAAAGTGGGGATACAAATAACCCCTATAATTATCAGACAATTATGATTAGTGCTCTCTTAGCCAAGTTATATTGTATTATATTGGAAAAGAAGATGAGCATATGGTTTGAAAGTGAAGGTAAGCGAAATAAAGTCTAAGAAGATTTTAGAAGGTAGCAATCAACAACGGACACCCTCATTACGCTTAGGATCATTATGGAGGAATATCATAATGATAAATCCAATCTCTTTTGTTTCCTTGTAGACTTTAGAGAGGGTTTTGATATGGTTCCTAGAAATAACCTATGGAATAGATTAGAAGAGCTAAAAGTACCTTTCGAGTTGAGAGTTGTTGTTATAAGTTTATACGAGAATGTAATTTTCAAGTTTAAGACCAACGAGGGGTGGTCAGAAAATATTAAGTGTAATATCAGAGTTAAAAAACGTATCCCCCTCTATCCTACCTTATCTGGCATTTACATCGACAAGCTATAAGATTGTTTAGAGGAAGCAGATTGTCCTGGTACGATCTTAGCTAGAATAGTCATCATCATTCTTCTGTATGCTCACGATATTGTCCTTTTGGCAAGGTGCCCATTTGATCTTGATAAGAAACTAAGGCTCCTTAAGGATTTCTGCTCTACCATGGGTATGGCTGTTAACTTGACAAAACAAAAGTTATGATTATCAAATCCAAAAAAGACACTTATGCTAATTTTGTGTGTGACAATAAAAACTTTGAGAAAGTGTCTTCTTACAAGTACATAGGATTTGATATTCATCGCAAGCTCAACTGGAGCTATATCATTGAAAAAGGGATTAATGGAAGGTGGAAAGCTTATCTTGGTCTTAAAAATAATTGTGAAGCAGCAAACCTTGTGATGTGGGATAAAAAGAAGCTCCTCTTTGAAAATTTAGTCACTCATGTTATCTTGTATGGATGTGAGGTTAGGGTTGCAACATTTCTAGAGAATCCTTGAGAAATATTGAGTAAAAGAGTTTTATAATGTGTAACCCCAAAATTAAAAGCAATACAACCTATCTTATTCTTCCTATAGAAGTTGGTCTTTCCCCTATTGATAGCCTGGCTATGACTAGGCTCCGGTTGTACAAGTACAAAATCAATAACATGGGAGGCTTATACAAATTTTGTGTATGACAATAGAAAATTTGAGGAAGTGTCTTCTTATAAGTACATAGGACTTGATATTCATCACAAGCTCGACTGGAACTATAGCATTGAGAAAAGAATTAATGGAGGGTGGAAACCTTACTTTGATCTTGAAAATAATTGTATAGAAGCAAACCTTGTGATGTGGGATAAAAAGGAGCTCCTCTTTGAAACTTTAGTCACTTTTTTTATCTTGTATGGATGTGAGGTTTGGAGTTGCAACATCTCTAGAGAATCCTGGAGAAATATTGAGCAAATCAAAAATATTTTTATAACGTATAACCTCAAAATTAAAAGAAATACACCCTATCATATTCTTCCTATAGAAGTTGGTGTTTCCCCTATAGAGAGCCTAGCTATGACTAGGCTCCTATTGTACAAGCAAAAAATCAATAACATGGGAGGCCATAGGCTTCCTAAGCTAGCTTTAAATTCCAGCCCAAACCAACTAAGGCTCAAGCAAGGTTGGTATAAATACCAGGGCATGGTTAAACCATTGGGAGATCGAAAAAAAATTGTTGCATTGCAAAATATTAATAACATAAAAAATATTTTTACTTTTATGTCTAAAGAGAAAATGTCGTGTCAAAAATATTTAGCAGCTAAAAGAAAATTAAGATATTATAAGGAGGTCATCAACCCTACTCTACAAGGTCAAAAATATCTCTCTGTTTTAACTAGCTCGAAAAAAAAATTAATATAACCAAGATAAGAACGAACTCTCATGAGCACCATAGTGAAACAGATCGTTTGGAAGTTCCTAAAACGCCTTGGGTGGAAAGGATATGTCATCTCTGCGAGAATATGAACCTTGGGGATGAAAATTGCTTCCTCTTAGATTGCCCTACGTAGACCCACAGTAGATCTCAGTTTCATAATCTTTGTTGCAATATCGACCTTCCTAGTCTTTTAACATGTCAAAATTATAGTGAGCTCAGGATGCTTCTCTCCAAGCTCTTTGAGCATAGGAGTACAATTAAAAAATAAAAAACTAATTAATTCATTTATTTAGCTCTGATAGACCATTGTTTGGTCTGAGTGGACATTAACCATCATCATCATCATCATCACATAAAAATATTCTTATTATTAATTTTCTTGCAATTTTGAGAATTCAAATATATGAGATTGGTACTTTTCTTTTATAATTTTAAATTTTTTTAATATTATAGATATAACATTTTTATATACAACCTAAAAAGTATTATTTAAAGTTATTTTTTATATATTTATTAATTAAATTTAAAAAATAAAATTATAAAACAAGATGGTGAGTAACATAAATTATTAATTCAATTTATTTGATTATATATAAGAAAAGTAAATAATTTATTTCTTTAGATCCTGTAAACCAAAATTATTTTGTCTCAGTAAAAATTAACCAACACCATCATAGTTAAAATTATAATTTATTTTAAAATTTTGTTTATAGTTTTATTAATAAAAATAGAATTACAATATAATAAATAAAATTATATCTATTTATTATTTTTATGATTTTGATTTTTTTAAATAACTATGAATAACAACGGTTATTATATATTTATTTAAACATTTATCTCTGAGTTCTAATTTAAAACTCAAATTAAAAATAACTTTAAAACTCAAACTAATGATAAATTTTTCTTTTAAAGAAATAAATTAACATAATCACACTCCTATGCTTACGTGAGCGAAGACCTATTAAATAGAGTTCCTCTTTACAATTGGATAAGGTCCACCGATTTACCAAATTATAAAATGATACACACATTCATACTTTGCCAAAACAGTCAAAATGATACACATCAATATTATCCACAAAAAAATATTATAAGGAGAATAGTATATGCATGCGTAATGTGCCAAAGAAGTCAAAATAGTACACATCAGTTTGATTCACAAAATATCAGGAGCATCCTACTAAAGAGCCTGCACCAATCTGGTGACGTGATAGATTCACGTTTAGTCCACCATCCGCAGCACCAAGCTCAACCGAGTAACTATATTTAGTTGTAAAATTCTGAAGTTTCCTTATCCTAAAACAATCACCACGCAATTAAAAACACAAACACACATTACTTTCATTGACAAACATACGCAACCTCCATTGCCAGTGAATAATCACTTACTTGCACATGCCAATAAGGATTTGACATGGAGGCTTTGAAGGTCTTCTCGCATGCTGAACAGCCAGGTTATCCAACAACAACACATCGCCCGGCTCCCACCTCAAATTTACGCACTCTTCATTTACTACGGTCTTAAAAGCATCCAGTGCTTCACCAGGAATACCGCAACCATCTCCCAATGACGGCGACTGGTTTCTGTCTTTTCCGCCATAGCTCACTATGGTGTTAAACCAGACATTCCTACCTCCGTATCCATTGAACAATCTGATAGCCTCCATGGGGCCGAATGCAAATTCTGCTGATCCATCCTCGTAACCTTCGAACCTCGAACAACCCATCATTAGCTCTGCTCATCATTCATTCAAATGTCAAGGATTAACTTGTCGAATTAACATTAACTGAACTGCAAATTTAAGAATCAGGTGATGCTTAATTGCACTATAGCTAAAGCATAAAGGGGCTGAGTGATACATGGAACTCTCTATGAATGGCGAGGTGCGTTGATATATTGAACTGAAACGGTGTGTTGGGTTCTCTAAACCCTTCCAATCCAAACTAAGGGTAAATTATAGGTGTCAAAGATCGCAATTGGCTAATTCTAGGGTGGTTTTGATAACCTTATGGGTTAATTTAGGTAAAGTTGATTCAGTTATGTTACTAGTAGTTTTTTAGGTTTGCGAGAACTACGTTTTGCACATGCTATTCGTGTTTATTGTAATTTAATTGAAGGTAGAAAGCCTCTAGCTAAGTTAGTAAGTGAAGTGTTATTGTGAAGGTAGAAAGACTCTTAGTCATTTGGTAAGTGATTAGTAAGTGATGTGCTAGTAAGTGATGATAAAAATTGAAAACTGAAAAGAAGTGGAGCAGATGATTGTTTTTCTCAATATTACGAATTACTTAAATAAGATTACATTGGGAACATCGGCAATAAATGACTGTAGTGTAACTCGACTAAACTGGACTAATTAGAAACTGAACTGGACACTTGGACTAACAGTTTCAACACCTAGCATGTGGTTGGGATTACATTCTTTAATACTCCCCTTTAATTACAACCACATAAAATAATTAATTCAGATACCTGTTGGTCTATGTCTCAGCGAGGCTTACAATTCAAAATTTGACTTTCAACTAGATTTAGTTTTCTTCTTCTCTTTTTCCAGGTTTTGTAGCGTCTAAATTGTTTCAAAGTTTTCTCTTTGTTGTATCCTTCAAGCGTCAGATTCTTGATTTGCTGGTGCGGGTCTTTTACAGTTCTAGGTTGTCTAAGCCTGTCCTAGACTTCTTCAAAAATTGACTTGTATGTGGGCTGCTGCCACATATTGTCTTCTGTAGTGCGCTTTTCATCATCAATCTGCGCAGCAACATAAGATTAGAATAATATCTTATTTCTTCAAAACTCCAATGACTGAAAATTTCATTCAGGTTTTCATCATGCATGTTGTCTTCAACATTCATATCTACAGCTTCTGTGTAGACCTCAACTAGAATGGTGTTGCAAGCCATGTTTCAAGAAAATTCAATTCTTTTTCATAATGATTCTGTGTACCTAAACACTGAAAATCAATGTTAGAATTAAAAATATTTGCAGAACGACATTTGTTCTGGTCTTTTTGCTCTACATAGAGATCTTTCTCCTGTTGTGTTTCCTTTTCTTCTTCTGCGTCTATCTCTATTTCTTCTTTCCCTTTGCAAACTTCTTTCTTTGCTTCTATCTTTGCTTCTTTCTTTGTTTCTTCCTTCTGCTCTACAATGAGAGCTTTCTGCTGTTGCGTTTCCTTCTCTGCTTCTTTCTCTATTTCTGCTTTCCCTTTGCAAACTTTCTTTATCTCTATTTTTGTCTCTGTCTTTTCTTCACTAACCTGTGTTGGTGCAATCAAATTTTCTTCCACTAACTGAAGTGGGGTTATTTCACTAAATAGCATCATGTCACTATCATGTTTTTGTTGCATCATCTGCAACCAGTCATCATTAGCCAAAAATTTATTATCCAAGTTTACATCAACAATATTAATCACTGGATTTAACATATCTTCAACAAAATCTGTTGCTGGATT
The DNA here is from genome assembly GCA_034641835.2 of Pinus albicaulis. Classification (NCBI taxonomy): domain Eukaryota; kingdom Viridiplantae; phylum Streptophyta; class Pinopsida; order Pinales; family Pinaceae; genus Pinus; species Pinus albicaulis. Next base: position 1,198,923,691 of record CM076570.1, read on the forward strand.
CATCATATCCTCATCAGCAAGCTTTGTTGTTGGAATCAACATATCATCAGCAAGCTCTATTGCTGAATTCATCAAAACATCATCAGCAAGCTCTGTTGTTGGAATCAACAAGTCGTCATCAACAAACTCTGTTGTTGGAATCATGAGATCTTTGTCAGCAAGCCATGTTGCTGGTATCATCAAATCCTCGTCCACTTGTAGCTGTGTACAGTGGAGTTCACAAGAATCTTCGTGCTCTCACTACTACTTCTTCACTTTCTTCGTAGACATCATCCACCTGTGACTGAGCATAGTGGGATTCAACAAACTCTTCATCTCAATGTAGATCCACTGCTACAAATCCACTTTCATCTTCAATTTCAATGCTCCCCCTTCTACCAAAACATCTCTCAAGGGTATCCCATGCCTTCTTGGCATCTGATATCAGAGGGAGAATGTTGTCATTGACAGATTCTTTTATGCATTTTAATGCATAGGCATCTTTTGCTGCTTTATTTTGAGATCTAAAAAGATCTCGAACATCTTCTGTTTTCTCTTTAGCCTCTTCGCTTTTCCCATGACCTCGTTGTTTGGCTTCCACAAATAAACGAGTCTACATATACATCAAATACCTTGTTTTTAGTAAATTCTCTTCCTCAAAAAATATCTTTCTATAGATTCACTTTTACGAGGCTTTCACACTCACAATTTTAAGATTTTTTTTTTTTAAACGAAAAAAATATTAAAAAAATTCCTTTTCTCAACAAAATCTCCTTTAAAAACTTAAAAGTATCTTTCCAAATTGTAGCCATTTTCTTTTCCTTAACCTTTGAAAATTTAAAGTTTTTTTTTATTAAAAAACTTTAATAAAAAAAATTTCTTTGAAGGGCTTCCCTTTTTTTAAATCTACACTTTTGAAATGGGATTTCCCTTTAATGCATGAATCAAATTTTAAAAAATCCTTATATAAAGCTTTTAAAATCACTTTGAATGCTTTGAAATCTTCGTACCTTCATGCATCACAGATTTCTTTCCGTAAAATTCAGCGTAACAAAATTCATCTTAACACAGGTGATTGACTCGGGTGGTGTGTGTAGCTTAACGCAGATGATTGCTTTGTGCTCCAATGTTACTTTTAATCCGTGTAAGGAATTGGAACTTAACGCGACTTTTAGCTCTTGCCTCCTGTGTTATAACGCTGAGCTTCTTCTCAAGCAGTGCATTATGACAGTGCGTTATAACGCTGAGAATTTTTTAAAACAGAGCATTAGTACAATAGCAATTTTTTTGAAAATTAAAAAAAAAATCTCTTCAATCTCCTTTGCTTGCTTCTTTGTTGACTTCGTCATCTTTTTTTTAATCTATGCATCTTCACTTCGCTCACGCGTTCACGTTGTTGCTCGGAAGTCTTAGACAACATCCCTTCCACCTCTATTGCTCTCAAGGAGTCTTACACAGGCTCGCGTCTCCTCTCTACTACTCTAGCTTGGCTTTGTTGCTGCTCTCTGGGGAGGCTTGTGCAAACTAGCTTTGATACCATGACAAGAATTGAAAACTGAAAAGAAGTGGAGCAGAGGATTTCTCATCTCAGTATTACGAGTTACTTAAATAATATTACATTGGGAACATCAACAATAAATTATTGTAGTGTAACTCGACTAAACTGGACTAATTAGAAACTGAATTGGACACTTGGACTAATAGTTTCGACACCTAGCAAGTGATTGGGATTACATTCTTTAACAAGTGATAGGTAGAAAGACACTTCTATTTTTAGTTGTTTCTTTATTTTCATATGAAGCTTTCATTTATAATTTTCATTGAGTCCAAATATGTAATTTCAAATTTTCTCTTAGAAACATATTGAATCTTCTTTCTAGAAACATCATAAAGATAAATGGATGAAGTTATTTTTAAGACACTTAATTAATTAAATTATTTATTATAGGAAATAATTCAATAATACATAATAATTAGTTGAATTTAATTATTTTATTGTTCTTAAGTTAAATTTAAATACTATTTTAAAAGAAATTACCTCATTAAAAAACATAAGATTAAAATTACGAACTTTCATTAAAAAAAAAACCAATAAAATGAGAATTCCAATATTTTTTATATAATCTAAAATTCAATAATTTAATTTAATTTAATTAAGTAAAAGTCAAAATATAATTAAAACTAATCCTTAAAAACGATGTTTGTATTATGACTCATTTCAATGTAAATAATTATGAAAATTTGTAAATTAATTATATATTTATGAAATAATAAAGATATTTATGTATCAATGTTACACCCATGAATCCAGAGAGAAATAAAATAATATTTTTTTTCTAGATTTTTGTATATCTAATCTATCATAACATTACAATTACATAATAATTAATATTATTATTATTGATTTTAATATTTAATATTTATTTATTCTGATAAATAATTAAAAAAACTTAAAATTTTACAATAAATAAACAAATTAATTAATTAACTAATTAATGTTAATACATTATTATATTTAAATGAAGCTAAATATACTCAAATAAAATAATTTTATATTTTATTTCATAGAGATATTTTCCAGTTATGTTTTTTTTGGAAAAACTCTCTATTAAAAGAATAAAAATCAAACTTTAAATTTAAATTTAAAAAAATTAAACGAATGTATATGCAAATTGAAACATGTGATTTAACGCTTCAACTTGAAGTAAACAAAAACTCCCATTCACAGAACATGTTACGTGGAAATGTGAGAAAGCTGGTGCTTACTATGGCCAATTCTAGTTGCAATGCTTTCATAAGAACTGTGGATGGTTTATAACTCAACTTTATTTTGTTAATTTTGATTATTTTGTAATGATACCCAGTCACGGGTTTACAGGTTTACAGTGACAGGTATTTTCCTGAGGGCTTTTCACCTGTTTGAAAAAGCATCCTTTGTGTATGTAATAAGTAATGTTTCCTCATGGGTCTTGTACAGAAAAGGTATCCATTGTGTATTGTACACACACTTCACATGTTAGTGTCGGATGGATGAATCTCGGTGCGAAGGTCACTTTGGTGTTACCCGAAAGCCATGATTCTCCTCAATGTGTCGACAATCCGACAGACTGAATGAATGTTTGTCCCCTCCTCACTTCCTATATAAGCAAGGTTAAGGCTCATACTTTGGCATTCGCATTCGGAGAGTCTAGAGTCTAGAGTCATTTATTTTTTGCGTCTGAGTCGAGCCGAAGCTCCCTGCTCTGCATCTACGCGAAGTCTCATGATCTACTTGCATCACGGTGCTAAGACTCAAGTCATTAGGGGATCTGACTAGCCTGTGTGTCTATGTGCTCGGCATAGGCAAGAATCTGAAGTGGCGAGATCCATAGTTGAGTCTATAAAGTCTGTAAATATTTTGTTCTCTATTGAGAACTCTCAGATAGAGTCTGCATCTAGCCAGGAAGCCTCCAGTATTGCTCGCTCATACACTGAGTAGCTAATCTGGTAAATGCCACTGTAGTCCATCTCTGGAAAGAGATCTTGCTGAGTCCATTGTAAGACAATCTCTGATGTAAAATCATCTCTGAAATCAATAAAAGAGAGAAAGTTTTGTTCCGCACTTTAAGACTGTAGCTCTGAGCTTTATGAATGTCCATTAAAGTAGTATTGTTTTCTTAAGATCGCCGAAAGTTCGCTAGAGGTTCGCGAAATCACCGAGGGACATGGAGTAGGCCAGAAAGGCGAAGGGAAGCCGCAGAGAGAGCCGAAAGAAGTGTGAATGTGATAGTAGGTTCGTGTATGGGTTTGCATAGGGTCTCTTAAGAAGAAAGAAGATATTCAGTGAGCCAGTCTGCCTGTCGAGCAGTTTGCAGTGAAAACCTCTGTGAAAGGTCCCTGCAGTGAAATTGGTATCAGAGTCAGAAGTCAAGTTTGACTGTCTGTGATCTGGTTCGTGAAAAAGGCTAGTTCTTAAATCATCCTCTCTTTATTTTCAAAATCTAAAATGGAAACATTCAGAAAGTCAGTATTATTTAGAGAACTTGAAGAGCAAGGTAGGGCCATCCAAGACCCTCTCAGAGATATGTTTGCAAGCTCTAGCAGTCATGTGTTAAACCAATCAGAACATCTGTATGAGGAAACATAACCAACTGCCAAATGGGTTCTTCGAAAGATAATTACTGGTAAATTTTATTCAAATCTAGGTGTCTGGCATCTCAAATCAACCACTCGAATCTCCATAAAAGAATCCATAAGTTCTGTTAGAGAGAACTCTGACTGTATTATGTCTATTCCTCTCCTTGATCCTAAGTCTCTGCAAGTAGAAGCAACAAAGTTAGGAACTAAATTTTTACATCTGGGTTGTGTCTGAGTTGGCATGCATGTCCTCACCCATCAAGGTCTGAATACATATGCGTTAGCCACTGTTCGAGATCTAACACATAATAAATACACAGACTCTTTGATCAGAGGTATTGTAGCTCCACTATCTAATGGACCCGTCTGGTTTGACTGTTACCCAAATTTTTCAGTCTATGTCCATGATGAAACCTTGTCTGATATACTCCAGCTTCAAATCCAAACCTCTAGATTTGATATGAATAACCAAAGAAATAATATTGCTATATAGACAAGAGGTTGTTTTCGTCACACTAGTACTTTGTTAGCTGCAGTCCTACATGCCCCCAACAAAGATAGCAAAACCAGTGTTGTGGTCATGACAGACCCTAAAAACCAGAAAGTTGAACATCAAGCAATAAAATGGGAAGAACTTTCTTTTCCTGAACACTGGACCATTCCTAATCCAAATCCCATCTCTGTCAGAGCTATTACTTCTGCCGATATTGTTGAAGACTAGTCCAAAGCTGTTCTATCTTTTCTTAGGAGGTCTACAATAGACAGAAGAAGGATCAATGAATTGTGTCAAAAATCTCCATTATATATACCACCAGATTGTACAGATACTGCTTGTTCATCTGTTTTTTCTAGTTGTAATCATTTGTCATTATTGGAGTTTGTCAAATTAGTAAACTTCAATCCTCTCAAAGTCGAATGTCCTCAATGCCATCAGTCTGTAAATCTCCAAAATCTTGCTACACTAGTCATAAAACATCAGAACCACAATCCTAGAACAGGTGAAGCTCCTCCGTCGACTTCTGGGACACCTTGTCCAAATCCTAAGTGTTCTGAAATTCCATTCCCTCATGAAGACGAACATGTCCTCATGATGCATCTAATTCCCAGTCTGCAAGATGAAGATCCCAGACTTACAGAGATATTCATGAACATGCAATCTCTCAGAGATAAACATGGTGTAGGATATTACAATCAGAAGGATCATTTGATCCCTGAGTGCATATTTAAAGATCTGCCAAAAGATATTAAGAAACCATCTGTTCCTAAAATACAAAAGTTTTATACACTAATGGATGGTTGTTAAAAGCATGTGATCCCAGAAAAATGGATCAAGAAAATGTTAAATTGGGATCTCCACACTCATCCTCAGGCAGATAAGTTTGTTGTTTCTCACAGCACAGAGGAGAAAAGAAAATTGGCCTCTCAGTGGAAAGAATATATGAATGAAAGAAATGTTTGGATTTCTTTCTATTCAAGCTTAATCTTCTTTTGTTGTAAACTATAATATATGAGCTTATTAGTTCAAATATATTATGTGATTTGGATTATAAAGTTACTAATCAAACTATAAAATTATTGGTTAACTATTTTTTTGGGATAGTAAAAAAGATATCAGATTTGGAGAAGTAGTAATTCAGAATTGATTTTTTTTTAAGCATAATTTTGGCACTTGAAATTTTCTTATGACTTTTTTTTTTTTTTTCCTAAAAGTGTTGATGCATAATAACTTGTTTCTTTTAACATATTTTTTGAAACTAAAAATTTACCTTCATTTTTTTAAATGTCATGATTTTCATGTTGATTTTGAGAAATGATGATTTTTTTTATTTATCAAGTATAAACATCTGTTTTAAAATATTAGCGATTTTCATGATAAAAAACAAGACAAAAACAACTTAAATATAAAACAATATACAAAAATATAAAAAATAACTAATAAAAGTGTTAAAAAAGAAAAAAGAAAAAAAAAATATTTAAAATAGAACAAAAAAGTTCAAAAAAATAAATAAATTAAAGGAAAAAATTCAAAAAAACACATAATTTAAAGAAAAATAATAAAATTTAAGAAAAAAACAAAAGACATTTCCAAATTATAAAAAACACTTTATAATTAAAAAGTGTAAAATAAGACAATTTTAAAAACGATGAAAATTAAATAAATTAAATAAATATTTAAAATACAAAGCAATAAATAAATAAATAAAATTTAGAAATTTAAATTTAAAATAAATTAAAAAAAAAATTTAAATAAAAAAAATTAAATAAAAAAAAAAAATATATATATATATATATATATATATATATATATATATATATATATAAAAAAATAAATTATATATATATATATATATATATATATATATATATTTGTGGGCCTCTGCGGCCGAGTGGAGGTAAGCTGGCAACATCTCTCCCCACTCAATAGTGAAGCCCCACAACCCCAAGTCAATAGAGATCGATTCAATTTCTAAGATCCACCTCCACCACCGCCACCGAGCCTCAATATTTTTTTATTTTTATTTGTTTTTTAATTTAATAATATATTTTTTAAATTAATTATTTTATTAATTTATTTTTTTAATTTAATTTATTTTTTTAATTTAATTTAAATTTTTATTTATTTATTTTTTTTATTTTTAAATTTTTTTTTATTTATCTTTTATTTATTTATTAATATTTTAATTTCAAAAAACATTAAAATACCATACTTGAAAATGTGACTTGAAAAATGTACTTTGAGTTTGAAATGGATGTAATTGAACCTTACCAACATTGCAAAGTCTGTAAATTTTAAAAATATAAACAAATTAATTCTTTTATATATATATATATATATATATATATATATATATATATATTTTAGTAATATGAAAAGATATACATTCATCTCACACTCGTTTTTAAGATGTCAAGATTCAAATTGATATGAAAGTTAGTCGAAGAATATGAATATATATCTATATCTATCTATATATAAATAATAGGTAGATATGATATATAATATTTTTCAAAATAATTCTATTTATAATATATTCATTTCTATTATTAATTTATATTTGTCTTATAATAATATAATTGAATTTTTAAAAAATGTATAATAATAAATTTCTAATATCTATTTCCAAAAAATTTAAGAGGTTTTTTTTTATTATTGGTCTAATTCACTGGCTCAATTAATACTCTTAATTCATCATTTAAATGGCTAATTTTTGGCTTCTTTTTAAAATATTGGTCTAACACTCTTCTCATCTTATGCTTTAGCTTCTTGCCCCTGAAGATGGGTGAAGAGTTCACTCAAAACGTCTTGTGTGGAAATATCCATTTTCTAATTCTTAAACCTTTCATAAACATTGTTCATAAATATTTTTAATTTATATTAAATTATATATTGATATTTTGTTTATAAAATATTAACTTTTTTTTAACTAAAATGGATATGTTTTCAACTGTAATTTTTTTTTATAAAAATTGAAATATAATTACTTATCTTTAAAAAATATTTTAAAAAATAATAATTAAAAAAAAATTATATTACGAATTTGATTTTTTATTATATATAATTAATTATAAATATAATATTATAAAAATTATAATGAATTCAGTAGCAGGTTGAGTTTCCTCATTAAAAGGTTTTTGCTATTAAAAAGTCTCACTTTACATTTTCTCAAAGCTTTCCATTTTAGCTTTCTGGTTGAGCCTTGGTACGAATATTCGAGTTGTTATGGATTTCTGAACCTTATATATATATATATATATATATTTAATATTATTTAAAATTTAATTTTACATTTAAATTATTTTGATATTTTATTTTTAAAATATAAAAAATAAAAATAAAAATGATATAGACGGAACCAGATTAATTTTTTAATAAAGTTAATTATTAATTAAGATAATATTTTATTAGTAAATGCTATTAAAAGACATTACAAACAAAAATATATATAGAAATAAAAAGGTAATTTATAAATTTCTTTAAATATCCACAAATATAGATTAATTAATTTATGTCATCTAAATCTTTATTATGTAAATTTATAATAACGAATTGAGGTAAAAGTTACCAATAACCTTATGGCATAAATTCATAATAAAAAATTATGGTGAAAGTTGTGAATGTGAAAAATAATCTGTTATAAATTATAAATAACTATGGTTTATTTTGTTTTATAATGAGATTTAGACAATATAAAAAAATTGATATTTTATTTTTAGTCAAATTAATATGATTATAAGACCCTTTCAATAAATAAAATATACCAGTTCCAGTTTAAAAAAATTATAATATAATATAATATGGAAAAAAATTCAATAGAATATTAGCTTGATTAGGTAGTCAATATTAATATAAATAAAATAATAATACTGGAATAATATTAATATATTTTAAGATAAACATATTGATGAAAGAAATTAATAATATTAATATATTTTAAGATAAACGTATTGATGAAACAATTTCTTTGGAGTGAAACTAATATAATGTAACAAGCAACTACCTCACATTTACTTCATATAAAAAAAAAAATTTACGCAGTCAATAATATCACATAAATAATACTTAACATCAATCAAGGTATGCATTCGATTTTTATTACGTACTATAATTATACAGTCAATCTACCTGCAATTACTACAAGATTTATCACTGAATGGGTTTATTTAAAGTACTATGCAATCCGTGTTGCTTCTTTTCAACACATAAATGATACACAACATAATTATATACGGTAAAAGAATGGACATGGTTTAAACCCCTTTTGACACCTTTGCGCTCTTGATAATTATTAAAGTATGGTTATGATGGGCGGATTTACGTGTTTTATTGTTTTCAATGTTTGCGCTCATTTCACATGGTCTGACAGTCTTGGAGTAAATTCGGATCTACGATGGGTTGTGTTTCGGTCCAAGGTACTTCCACGTGGTTCATTCTATGCCGTTGATAAGGGTTGCATCGGACGGCTGTGACGTTCTCGATTTGCAATGACCTTATTGCTTAACCGCTTTTCCACTCATTCGCTCCTTTCGCTGAAGGTTCTGGAGCTCTGCCAGGGTTTGGGGTTCCAGAGGGCATGGTTCATGGCGGCCCACTGCAGACGTCGTTCGACCCGGCGTAGCGCCTCACTCCGTCAGGTATCCACCATGGCGCCAGCCTGCTGTAACTCACTCCTCTGTTTTCGGCAGTGCGCCCTTATTCATGTCGAGGCATATGAATTTCTTTTACACAGTATGCAGTTTGCTTAGTCTTCGTTTTACTTTGGCTTTACCACAGTTCTCATAACTGATTTCTTCTCTGCTGATGCTATGGCGACAGGGTTCGGTGTCTTCCTCCTACTTGCATTCTACAGGTATTGTCAACTCTCTCATTTTTTATTAACAGGAACGCTCTGTATGCTATTAATTTTGCTGGGTATCTCTTTTCTAACAGCCGCTTGCGTTTAAACTTGTAGGTAACGCCCCTCTCCTCTTTGTTTTCTCGGCCTGTTGAAGAGTTTGTGTTCACGAAAGGTTTAAAGTTTTACCTCCCTCTGCCACAGGTACTTTCCACATGCTTTGAGACTCCTTGTCCCTGACCTGTCGGCAACTATACGCCTATACAGATTTTAAAAGGAACAGACTAGGGTCTTTTCTCCTGCACACTTTCTGCTGTCAGTATTGAGAAATGGCTCTTGTGAAAGACCGGAGTATACTAGGGTTTGGGTTATTCATTTTGTACCCGGAGGGTTGTAGTTTTGTCAAGTCTACTTTTCTCAAACCCTAATGGAACTTGGTATTTCTATAGTTGGGAAGCCGGGTTCACCACCCCGCGCTTACCGACCAAGAACTCTGGAACATTATTTTTTCTTTTACTCGGCAATGTGAAGTTTCTCTAATTCTACAGTTTTGTTATTATGATTTCTAAAAAGAAGAATCGCATGTATAGCGCCTTTCGGCTGTTTCGAAAGAACTTATCTATGGTTAGCATGAATCGTTTTGGGGTTTTTTTGCTTAACTAAATGCTATATATTTCAATTGCACTAAGTTATAGTTCTTGTTTTCTGGAAATATGTTTTAATCGTTTTCATCCCCGTATAGTTGCACATGCTTGTTATTCTAGTCACAAGGCTTACCTGGTGTTCGAGCTTCCATGGCCGCTAGCTAGATTTGTGTATATAAATAATGCTTTTCTCTTGTGAATTTTCCATTCATGCATGCGGTTTACAGTAACGTGTCGAATTAAAGATTTCGTTGTTAACTTTTAACAACGCATCTCTATTCTTCTTTGAGTTTAATCTTTTTGTCTTTTCTGTAAAAAATCGGGTTTGTCTCAACCACCTATTCCGTCCGAGTTTACTTAAACAGAAATGGGAAGCAACTTATCTCGATTCCTGAGTTTGCTCAGGCGTTCAGGTTCACAGCTTCCCTGTTTATTTCTAGAATTCTATTCTCGCACTGAATGTGGCTATTGTTTCTCTTTTATTTGTTTTATAGCAGAGAAAACTACCTGATAGCCATACGGCCCTGTCTTATTTCATAGTTGCTTACATAAATATGAATGCTACTACAGTGTTTTTTTCTTCCTTACTTTACTGCTACCGACAAAACAATCAGTAACATTTTCTGAGTATGGTGGCTCCAAAATATCTAATTAATCAGAGATAAAACAGAAATAAACAAAATGCGGATAATAATAAGTTTAGTAGCTTTTCCACACTTCCACAGAATAGTAAACAGAAGAAAATAATTTTATTTGTTAGCAGCACCTTCTGTAGCAGGCCAGATCTTTACTTATCTGTGTCAAATTCCAAATGATGGTACTCGTTACCTCCCGTCCATGAACTGGGCATTCACATCTTCCAGTTCTCCCCCGAGCTCCAAGCCTGGGTGTGGTTGAACATTATACTGGAGAAGAGTTTTTGGGACAGTCCGGTCCTACTCTCTGACTCCAGCGGAAAATAGATTGGTCTGGGGAGTTCTCAGGACATTCCGGTCCACTTCTCCAACCCAACATTCATCTGTTCTGGAAAAACCTTCCCAGTTAACACAGATTTTCCATCTCTTTCCTTCTCACAGAGAACCCCTAACCCCTCTTGGAATTTTCCTTTTATTCCAGAGTTTTCTTGGGGTAACTGTAGTAACTGTTTCATTCTGTTCAACCAACCCAGATTTACTTTTACCATCAATTATTTTACTCATGAAATAATTTTCACAATTAAATCTTTCTTTATTAAAAACAAACCAAAAGTTGATCTTGTTCAGATACTTCTTTTAAAATAACAGTAAACACAGTCATTCTTAACCAATAAATCTTAACCATTTGTTAATGGCTAAGAAGGTGGTTACAGTTTCCCCCCTCTGGAGAAGAACACCGTCCCCGGTGTTACTATTCTAGTCCAGTAAAAAGTTCAGGATAAGCTTCCCGAACAAAACTTTCGTCTTCCCAAGTTGCCTCCTCGGGTCCAAAGTGCTTCCATTGCACTTTAACCTGGGCGATGGCTCGTTTCTGGAGCATGAGTTCCCTCCGATCGATTATACTGTGGGGCTCTACCCGAAATTCCCCGTCTGGTTCTACCTGCACAAAATAAACTTATATTAATTAAATAAGCTTTTAATATCACATGATCAGTTAGCACTAATGCTCCTTCACTACCTGTATGTTCTGCCAGTGAATTATGTGTCTTGGGTCATGTACATATCGTTTTAATAACGATACATGAAAGACATTGTGCACCCGAATGTGGCTAGGAAGGGCCAAGCGATAGGCTACCGGTCCCACCCTTTCCAGTATTTGGAAGGGGCCACAAAACGGGGTGTTAATTTTGCACAAGATGCCCATCTTAGTGTACTTTTCTTTGGTTTAATTCTAACATACACGTGATCTCCAACCTCATACTCCCGGTATGATCTCCTTTTATCCGCATACACTTTTTGTCTGTCTTGCGCTGCCTTCAAATTCTGTCGAATTTTCTTAACCTCCGCTTCCATTTCTGCTAGCATATCTGGTCCTAGCATGAGTCTATTCTCGGGGCCGCTCCAGTTAATGGGAGTTCTGCACTGCCGCCCATACAGCGCCTCAAACGGACTCATCTTCAATGATTCCTGGTAACCATTGTTGTAAGCGAACTCTATCAAGTGTAAATACTCCTCCCACTTAATTGGTTGTTGCATGACATACATTCTTAGCATATCTTCCAACACTTGATTTACTCGCTCAGTCTGACTGTCTGTTTGAGGGTGGTATGCAGTACTGAAATGTACTTGAGTTCCCAATCCAGTAAACAGTGCCTTCCAAAAAGCAGATGTGAACTTTACGTCCCTATCCGAGATAACGGTTTTAGGAATGCCATGCAGTCTGAAAATCTCACGCATAAATAAATCCGCGATCTGAACTGTCTTATAGGTGGATTGGACAGGTATGAAATGTGCCGACTTACTTAACCGATCCACAACCACCATTATGGAGTCATTACCCCGTTTGGTTTTTGGTAATCCGGTGATGAAATCTAATGAAATCACCTCCCACTTCCATTCAGGAATCGGTATAGGCTGCATTAATCCCGCTGGATGTCTGTGCTCTACTTTCACCTACTGGCACTCCAAACACTTGGTTAAATAATCTGCTATATCTTTTCTCATGCCAGGCCAACAGTAGTCTTTTCTGATAGCTGTCAGCATTTTTTGATATCCTGGGTGCCCTTCATAATTACTTCTATGATATTCATCCAGTATCATATTCTTTAATTCTATTCTGTTTGGAATGACTATCCTCTTTCTGAAAATCAGCAACCCATCCGGGCTCATCTCATAGTCTTCATGATCATCCTGTCCTTCTGATTCTTGTGTCTGCTGGCACAAGTATCTATACTCAGGATCTTTGTCTGCTTCCTTTCTGATTTGTTCTACAAATCTCGTTTCAATTTGGTTAACATATAACTCATAAATGTTATGCAGTTTCCTGCTTAATGCATCCGCAACCTTATTCTCTTTTCCCTATACATGTTGTAGATCAATGTCAAACTCACTCAAGAAAGCATTCCATCTTGCTTGTCGGGAGTTTAAATCAGCTTGCTTAAAGTAGCTGGTTAGACTACTGTGATCAGTCTTTAATACAAACTTTTTCCCGAGTAAGTAATGCCTCCACACTCGGAGAGCGTGCACCACCGCAGTCAGTTCCAAATCATAAGCTGAATATCGCTGCTCATACTCTTTTAACTTGCGAGATTCATATGCAATTACCTTCCCTTCCTGTGACAAAACAACCCCAACTCCTTCCTTGCTGGCATCTGTACAAACCTCGAATTCCTTGTTTGGGTCTGCCACGCTTAACACTGGTGCTGTTGTCAATAACTGCTTTAATTTTTCAAAACTATCCTGGCATTCTTTTGTCCATTTAAAGATTTTCCCCTTCCTTTGCAAGGAAGTAATGGGAAAAGCTATTTTTGAAAAACCCTTTATAAATCGCCGGTAGTACCCGGCAAGACCCATAAAAGATCTTATATCTGCCACATTCTGTGGCATCTTCCATTCCATGATAGTTTTAACTTTCTCCGGGTCCACAGCTATACCATATTTAGATATTACATGCCCAAGATACTGTATTTCTTTCTTGAAGAAATAACATTTACTGAACTTTGCATACAGCTGATGTTTCCTTAACATCTCCAGCACCATCCGTAAGTGGTTTTCGTGTTCATCCGCATTCTTAGAATAAATCAGTATGTCATCAATGAAGATTAACACGAAATTATCCAAGTAAGGGTGGAAAATACTATGCATCAGCCTCATAAAAGTGGCTGGTGCATTAGTTAATCCAAAAGGTAATACCACGAATTCATAGTGGCCATACCTGGTATGAAAAGCAGTTTTGTGTATATCTTCATCCTTTATTCGGATCTGGTGGTAGCCGGACCGCAAATCAATCTTTGAAAACGCAGTAGCTCCCCTCACCTGGTCAAACAGGTCATCAATATGGGGTAAGGGGTATCTGTTCTTGACAGTCAACTTATTTAACTGTCGGTAATCCATGCACATGTGCATGGTTCCATCCTTCTTCCTGACGAACAACACAGGTGCTCCCCAGGGTGACACACTAGGTCTGATATACCCTTTGTCTAGTAATTCCTGTAACTGCATTTTCAGTTCAGTCAACTCCGGCACACTCATACGGTAGGGAGCTCGTGAAATTGGTGAAGCTCCTGGCAGCAGTTCTATTGTAAAATCCACCTCTCTTCTAGGTGGTAGTCCCGGTATTTCTTCAGGAAATACGTCCTTAAATTCCTGTACTACCGGTATATTTTCCAACATAGCAGCCTTGTTCTTGGATTCAGTCAGTCCCACTTGTATGGCGTACATTTGGCATCCCTTTCTTATACATTTTGCCAACTGAGAAGCGGTGACTGGTCGCAAATGTACAGGCTTCTTTAAGCCCTGAATCTCTTGGTGATTACCCTCCTGATCTCTGTAATAAACTACCTTTTCCTTGCAATCTATGAGAGTCCAATGTTTTTCTAACCAGTCCATTCCCAACAAAACATCATAAGAACCCAAAGGCAGAATATTCAAATCCACTTTTAACTGCTGTCCGCCGACTTGCAATGCACAATCTGATATTTTGGCACTAACTCTTCTTTTAGCTCCTGTAGCTAACTGAACCAACCAGGTCTTCTTAAATTTTTGACTCGGCAGTTTACAGAGTTCCACTAATTTAGGACTTATATAAATCAAACTTGCGCCTGGATCTACCAAAACAGAAATAGTTTGAGAAGACAATTTACCTTCCAGCTCTATCATGGTGGGTTGAAAATCAGCTTGTCGATCCTCCAGTGCAGCGTGAATTCTGGGTATGCTTCTGGCAACATCTCCCACTGTAGAGGCCTCCTGTAAGTTGTTCACTGTTTCAGTTTTGCCCCGCTGAGGGCAATCTCGATAATAGTGTGCTGCCCCGCAGCCCCAACATTGCAGAGGTGGCCTTTGAGTTTGAGATTGCTCAGGTTTATTTGAAGCTTCCACTGTTTTATCTTCCCCTGGCCATCGAATTCTCTGGTGGTTTCTACCAAACTGTTTATTAATGGAATTCCTGGCTGAACTTCTGAAGTTACTAGTTTTGCCTTTCTTAAAACCAGCACTGTTCCTATTTTCTTTCTTGGTTTGCCATCCTTTTCCTTGTTCCACCTTGTTTTTCTCTTGCTGATAACACAGCCTTGCCTTCCTGATAGCTTCATCCATTGTTCTAGGATTAACAAACTCGATTCACTCCTTCATATGGGCGGGTAAGCTGCTCAGAAATCTCTGAACCTTGGCCTTCTCATCTCTCAGATACGGCACATAGCGCAATAACGATGTAAACTTGGTGATGAACTCGCCCATAGTCAATTGGCCTAGCCTTAAATCATGGAATTATCGAGCTTTTTCATCGTAGAAACGCTCCGTCAAATACTTATCCTTGAAATATTGCTGGAATTTGTCCCATGTTACATCCTGATCCTCTATTCCCTTCACGTTCTTCACTTCTTCCCACCATAGGGTGGCTTTATCTTTTAACTGATAAATCGCTAATCGCGCTTTAAGACCACTGTCATAGTCATACACCTGGAAGTACTTGTTCATATTAATTAACCAGGCCTCTGCTACTTCTTCTTTTTCTCCATCAAAGGTAGGTGGCTTAATCTTTCTGAATTCTCCATGTAATTCTACCTTCTGCCTTTTTCCTACCCTCTGTTCAGTTCCATTTTCAGATTCAGCTTCATTGAGGTTTCTGTTCATATTACCTCGCTGGGACAGACTTTTCCCTCCTTGACTCATATCTTGTTCTTCAGTTCGCTGTTCGCTACCCCCTTGGTGTTCCCTGTCAGCACTAGGATTTTCATTCCTTTGATTTTGTTTATCGGACAGGCTTTTTAGGATCCTTTCCTGTTCCTGCATCATTCTGGCGTTTTCCTGTCGTACCCTCTCCATTTCTTCCTGTAACTGTTGTACCGTATGCAATAGGACGCGGGTCTGCTGTTGTTGTTCTTCCATCAGTCGGTTTGACCGCTGGTGTTGCTCAATCCCCAACTGAACCCACATCTCAGGGTTGCCCCCTGTCGGAGGTTGCATTTCTCCAGCATTTCGATATGACTGTTGCGAAGGTGTCTGTCTCATTTGTCTTTCCATTTCAATTATCGGACTGTGCATAGATAACACACATTTTTAACGTTAGTTGGCCCAGTAGGGCCCAGCGTTGTAACGCCGCTCTGATACCACTTGTAACAAGCAACTACCTCACATTTACTTCATATAAAAAAAAAATTTACGCAGTCAATAATATCACAGAAATAATACTTAACATCAATCAAGGTATGCATTCGATTTTTATTACGTACTATAATTATACAGTCAATCTACCTGCAATTACTACAAGATTTATCACTGAATGGGTTTATTTAAAGTACTATGCAATCCGTGTTGCTTCTTTTCAACACATAAATGATACACAACATAATTATATACGGTAAAAGAATGGACATGGTTTAAACCCCTTTTGACACCTTTGCGCTCTTGATAATTATTAAAGTATGGTTATGATGGGCAGATTTACGTGTTTTATTGTTTTCAATGTTTGCGCTCATTTCACATGGTCTGAAAGTCTTGGAGTAAATTCGGATCTACGATGGGTTGTGTTTCGGTCCAAGGTACTTCCACGTGGTTCATTCTATGCCGTTGATAAGGGTTGCATCGGACGGCTGTGACGTTCTCGATTTGCAATGACCTTATTGCTTAACCGCTTTTCCACTCATTCGCTCCTTTCGCTGGAGGTTCTGGAGCTCTGCCAGGGTTTGGGGTTCCGGAGGGCATGGTTCATGGCGGCCCACTGAAGACGTCGTTCGACCCGGCGTAGCGCCTCACTCCGTTAGGTATCCACCATGTCGCCAGCCTGCTGTAACTCACTCCTCTGTTTTCGGCAGTGCGCCCTTATTCCTGTCGAGGCATATGAATTTCTTTTACACAGTATGCAGTTTGCTTAGTCTCCATTTTACTTTGGCTTTACCACAGTTCTCATAACTGATTTCTTCTCTGCTGATGCTATGGCGACAGGGTTCAGCGTCTTCCTCCTACTTGCATTCTACAGGTATTGTCAACTCTCTCATTTTTTATTAACAGGAACGCTCTGTATGCTATTAATTTTGCTGGGTATCTCTTTTCTAACAGCCGCTTGCGTTTAAACTTGTAGGTAACGCCCCTCTCCTCTTTGTTTGCTCGGTCTGTTGAAGAGTTTGTGTTCACGAAAGGTTTAAAGTTTTACCTCCCTCTGCCACAGGGACTTTCCACATGCTTTGAGACTCCTTGTTCCTGACCTGTCGGCAACTATACGCCTGTACAGATTTTAAAAGGAACATACTAGGGTCTTTGCTCCTGCACACTTTCTGCTGTCAGTATTGAGAAACGGCTCTTGTGAAAGACCGGAGTATACTAGGGTTTGGGTTATTCATTTTGTACCCGGAGGGTTGTAGTTTTGTCAAGTCTACTTTTCTCAAACCCTAATGGAACTTGGTATTTCTATTGTTGGGAAGCCGGGTTCACCACCCCGCGCTTACCGAACAAGAACTCTGGAACATTATTTTTTCTTTTACTCGGCAATGTGAAGTTTCTCTAATTCTACAGTTTTGTTATTATGATTTCTAAAAAGAAGAATCGCATGTATAGCGCCTTTCGGCTGTTTCGAAAGAACCTATCTATGGTTAGCATGAATCGTTTTGGGGTTTTTTTGCTTAACTAAATGCTATATATTTCAATTGCACTAAGTTCTAGTTCTTGTTTTCTGGAAATATGTTTTAATCGTTTTCATCCCCGTATAGTTGCACATGCTTGTTATTCTAGTCACAAGGCTTACCTGGTGTTCGAGCTTCCATGGCCGCTAGCTAGATTTGTGTATATAAATAATGCTTTTCTCTTGTGAATTTTCCATTCATGCATGCGGCTTACAGAACAGGGTTTCTGGAAATTTTTAAAGATTTCTACAGGCTAACTTTTAACAGCTGCATCTCTATTCTTTGAGTTTAATCTTTTTGTCTTTTTCCTTAAAAAAAATTGGTCGGTGTCCGGACCACCTGTTCCGTCCGAGCTTATCATAGGCCGGAAGCAACTTATCTCGATTCCTGAGTTTGCTCAGGCGTTTAGGTTCACAGCTTCCCTGTTTATTTCTAGAATTCTATTCTCGCACTGAATGTGGCTATTGTTTCTCTTTTATTTGTTTTATAGTAGAGAAAACTACGTGATAGCCATACGGCCCTGTCTTATTTCATAGTTGCTTATATGAATGCTACTACAGTGTTTTTTTCTTCCTTACTTTACTGCTACCGACAAAACAATCAGTAACATTTTCTGAGTATGGTGGCTCCAAAGTATCTAATTAATCAGAGATAAAACAGAAATAAACAAAATGCGGATAACAATAAGTTTAGTAGCTTTTCCACACTTCCACAAAATAGTAAACAGAAGAAAATAATTTTATTTGTTAGTAGCACCTTCAGTAGCAGGCCAGATCTTTACTTATCTGTGTCAAATTCCAAATGATGGTACTCGTTACCTCCCGTCCATGAACTGGGCATTCACATCTTCCAGTTCTCCCCCGAGCTCCAAGCCTGGGTGTGGTTGAACATTATACTGGAGAAGAGTTTTCGGGACAGTCCGGTCCTACTCTCTGACTCCAGCGGAAAATAGATTGGTCTGGGGAGTTCTCAGGACATTCCGGTCCGCTTCTCCAACCCAGCATTCATCTGTTCTGGAAAAACCTTCCCAGTTAACACAGATTTTCCATCTCTTTCCTTCTCACAGAGAACCCCTAACCCCTCTTGGAATTTTCCTTTTATTCCAGAGTTTTCTTGGGGTAACTGTAGTAACTGTTTCATTCTGTTCAACCAACCCAGATTTACTTTTACCATAAATTATTTTACTCATGAAATAATTTTCACAATTAAATCTTTCTTTATTAAAAACAAACCAAAAGTTGATCTTGTTCAGATACTTCTTTTAAAATAACAGTAAACACAGTCATTCTTAACCAATAAATCTTAACCATTTGTTAGTGGCTAAGAAGGTGGTTACATATAATGTTAAATTTCATTTCAAAATTTAATTATAGAAAGTAATAAAAAAAATTATTATTAAAAAATTAATAATAGAATATAAAATAAAATATTAAATGAAAATTTGAAGATAAAAAGATTTTTTTTCTTTCAGTCAAATTAGTTACGACTAGTTAGCCCTTCACTTCATCTATTTAAAATAGGATGTTATGATCTAATTTCTCATATGTTCTAAAGATGAATCACTGTTGGGTCTTTACGAAATATTTGCCTATAAAAAATAATAAATAAGTTGTTTAAAATTACAGCTTAAATAAATAAGAAAATAAAAAATAAATAAATAAAAGATATTAAAATAAAATAAAAAAATAGATATTGTTTTGTTTTAACTTTATTTTAGAAAATCATTGCTGAATTTGTTTTATATTCATTTTTAGAAAAGTTTAATGTAAGATTTTGATTATGGAATTAGAGAACCAATAGAATAGTAAAGTCAAAATCACAATATTAAGTGAAATGGATGTAATTTCATTGTTTTTGTCTTTATATTTTATATATTAGTAATATTCATAAAATACATCTATAAATTGCCACAATGGGTAATGTAAGTAAGATGTACCCAAATTTTCATAAATTATATTCAAAATTCATATTAAAATCCACAATTACCAACCTCAACCAATGTATAACATATTAAGTTGATTGATTAATGAAGAATAGCGAATTTTTTTAATCAGAATTATAAATTTATAGCAGCCACTGTTGTTTCTATTATAGACATCAATGAGTGCCATGTATTCTATGAACTATTCAACACATGTAGCGATTATTGAAGGCGTCATCCAAGGACATCAGATTAGTAAAGATGGTTTAACTGTGAATATTCCTGCCCGATAATTTTGACATGGAAAATATTGAGAAATAAGTACAGAAATAAATGATGTGGGTTTCATATGATAAACATCCCGATTGGACTACAGTTTAGAAGCACTATATTTTATTACTTTATTAAGAAAGTAAGTAACCATAAACAATATAACTAGTTGTGCTATATATAAAATATCGAAGTTATTCTGCAATCTATGCCCCTGTATTTATTTTTAGTTCTGGCAACACCAAAATGGGTTCTCAAAAAGATCGAAGGCATGCAACGCAATTTCCTCTAGGGCTCCGCTGGGAAAAATTGAAAATGGGCTCTGGTCAAATGGACAACAGTTTGTATGTCAAAAAGGGATAGGGGTTTAGGCCTCTGAGATCTGTATCACAGCAATCCAGTTATGGGTGCTCGGATCTGGTGGAAATGGCTATCTGCGCCACACACGCCATGGGAAATCCTCTGGAACACAAAATATGCCAACAAAGACCATCAGACGATCTCATCAGGCTGACAAAGGCTGACGTAGGCTCCCTCATATGGAATGCGGCCAAACAACATCGAGCGCTCATTTAAGAGCACAGTTTCTGGGAGGCCAGAGACGGTGGTACAACACGTTTCTGGGCTGATTCTTGGCAAAAAAGGCCCAAATTAGCAACCATTTTATGGCCTCAACTACACGCAGATTAGATCAATCATCTGGACAACAAAGTCAAATAGTATTGGTTACCATCCACAATCCAGGGATATTTGCAATGGGCACCAGTAACACAAATCTTCGAACATTGGTAGGGGGATATAAACAGGGAAATCGATATAGAACTCAATAGCAGAAAGATCAGATACCCAGAAAAGAAATATCTTCTTAGATGGGGATACACTCCTTGAGGCACATTCACCAATAAGGAAGCATACCTGTTGATGAATCCCACTCAGGACCCAAAAGACTCCCTATGGACACCAATTTGGACACCAGGCATCTGGCCCAAGGTCAGCACTTTCCTATGGCTCCTATGTCATAAAAGAATTCTCACCTCAGACAATATTGTAAAAAAGGGATTCATTGGACTCTCACGGTGCCCCAATTTTTCAATGTACAATGAAACCATTCAACACCTTATGGATAGCTACTTCTTAGCTAACAAATTATGGCAAAAAATGAGCTTCAGATGTAGAAAATCCAACATAATTTTAGGGTACATTGTCAACACCATCCGCAACTAGCCATTGGCTCCTTACAATAGCAAGTTATTAAACTCACTCTGGACGCTTCTTCCAGGCGTTCTTCTATGGACAGTTTGGAAGGAAAGGAACAAGAGAATATTCAAGAATTAGTGCACTCCGTTAGATACAATATGGAACAATCTCCGCATCAACCTCTAAGAATCTTTGGCTCTCCAACATTGGCAGAACTCTAATTTTCCTACTCAAGATGAGGAGAAGCTAATATGGGAAAATTGGCATCTCTCATTACCTTCAAGCCCCTCCAGCAAGAGCTCTCCTCCCAATCATCTGGACTCCTCCTCCTGCTAGTCTGATAAAGATGAATTTTGACAGAATTTCCAAAGGCAACCCAAGAAATGCAGGATTCGGGGGTATCTTCAGGGACTCTAATGACAATCCCCTCCTGATATTCTTTGGTTCCATAGGATGGGATTCCAAAAATCTGGCTGAACTAGAGGGCTTATGGCAAGGTCTCAGCCTTACTCAACATCATAATTACTTTCCAATAGAAATAGAAGGAGAATCTCAAATTCTCATCAATGCAGCTACTCAACTCATCATGGGAGCGTCCGCCACCATCGTGGCTAATAGCTGGAGACTGGCGGCGAGATTGGAGCTTATAGAATAGTGGCTGAAACATAATCGGGCGGTCTTCTTCAAACATTTCAAACGATCTAGCAACAAAGTAGTGGATCTGCTTGCAAACAAGGGAGTGAACAGTGACAAAACCTTACACTCTAGTCCCCTCACCATCCTCCATGAACCCTCTCTTATACAGGAATGCACTAATCTAGTGCACAAAGACATAACACTCCCGGATGTGGGTGACTTCTAAGGACAACCATATGGTGAGCTCATGGGGTGGCACGTGGCCCAGACCCATGGCCACCCATGGGCTCCAGATGTGGGCATTTAATCTCCCTCACTACACCCACAGACACTAATTTACTCCACTCGCATGTCGATGCACTCACCTGGTCTTCAAAATGAATTCGCCTAGCAGTCTCCCTCCATTGCCTCTGTCGTCGAGTTGCATTTGTCCCCATGGAGTCTTGAAGCTGAGCTCTCGAACACCTATAGGGAGGCACTGCATTTCTCTCAGAGCCTTCACTATAATCCGAATTTCGTCTCTGCACCTTGTTGGCCTTCGACTCCTTCGCCCTCTACTCCTTTGGCCTCACACACTTCTTCTCTTCCACCTCTGTGGTCTCAACCTCACCATTGTATCTCCCCTAGCCCCACCATGGCACACCGCCACTGTATGCGATGCTGCAGAGGCAGCAACCGAGGCGGAGCATCTAGACCTCCAATTTCTACTCATTCTGATACCTCCTCCCCATATTTGGATAATTCATTTGGGCGTTACCCTACCACCTACATTGGTCATGGCCGAGACTGGGCTTGAAGAAGGTCTCGCTCCCCGCCACTGAATCCTCCCTCCACCAACTCTCCTCTGCCACTACCTCACTTGGAGACGGTGGCCTTTCTACTGCCCGACCATTCTGCACAGTTTCATTATACCTGTACCATGGACTGACCTCGAATTACGACCACCATCATCATTAGCTTCAAAGAGGAAGTTCCCAATGATGAGAGCCCACATCCCAGAAAATTGCATAAGAAGTCTATCTCAAACTCCACGACTCACCAAATTTTTGGTAAGGGAGTGGTCTAGGATGCTTCGTCCGTAGTCGTGAAGGGTGCTCCTGCCTCCAGTGGCAGAAGCAAAAGCTCCGACAGCAGCAGGGAGGACTGGTCGGGCAATGATGGAGTTCCAGGCAGTGCTCGCACCACCAATGTCCCTGAGAACGCAGTTGATGACACCCATGACAAGCAAGCAGATGACACCGAGGAGTATAGGTGTCTCATCGTGGAAGAGACACCTCCCCCAAGAAATGACACATAAGCCATCAGGTTTTTCTGGTTTCTGGTTTCTGGTTCCAAGTCTTTGGGACTTTTTTTTCCTGTTCTTTTTGATGTTTTTAAACACTTATCAACTCTCCACGTATGAAGCTAGTTTCCCCACAGTGGGTAGCTATAGAACTACTAAGTTGGCTAGTTTCCCCTTTGGGGGCAGTCACTGTTTTGATATTTTGTTGAACTATGCCTCTGAAATAGGCTAGAACTACAGAGGCCCGAGCCTCCATGTATTATATGTTTCATAAATAAAATTTATTCTTATTTAGAAGAAAAAGATACACCTTATATAAAATACTATTCAAAACCCCTGTCGGAATAGATTAAATCACATACTTTTTTTGTACAATAAATTCCTGAAAAAGTAGTTAAATATATGGCATATGGTGTGTAACATTGTTAGAGAATAGACTATCCAAAGTATGGTCATTATTTGTAGAGTAAGGACATTCGTAATATGTATTTCTAAATTTATAATGTGTAATTTTTGAATTTATAATATGTATATTTATTGGGATTTTGATTAAGTATAAATTATAAGATTTTATATTTAGTATTATATAAAAAAATAATATGTAGAATTATTAATGGTTATGAACTAGAGTTTATAGATTAGAGATTAGTTTGGTTTTAGTAGTGGATAATTTGTAATTGAAAATTTAAGTTTAAATTTTGAATGAATGCTTTGTATGTATTTACTATGTCTTCTAAACATAAAATAAATATAAAATGTTTAGTAATGTGAAATTAATATGGTTTATTTTAATGTGAAATTTAGATGAAGATGCAATTTATCATGAGTATCGTGTTAAATGTATAAATGAAAACACACATTCTTATAACATGCTCTTCCAAATGTCAAACTATTAACTTTCTCACCATATTTATGATTGAAAATCATTTTTAAATATTTTTTAAGTTTTTTAATATTATAAATGTTCATTTAATTTTTTTAATATACTAAAACAATAATATATTTAAATATTTATAAAAGTATACTCAGTATTGAATTTTAAACCATTATTTTTTCATATCAAATCGAATTCAAATTAGATTTTAATAATTATAATAAAATTTATCAATATATTTAAATTTTGAAATCTTATCTGAAATCTTCATTTAATTCGATCCTTCATTGAATGAAATCTACCTTTCATTAAACCAACTTGAAATCGACATTGAAACAAAGCCTGACTTATAGAATCTGGCCAAATTGAAAGCGAGCATGAAGCGATTTAGAAACGCATTTAAACTGATATGTGCAGCTAAATGGGCACACTTTTCGCCGTGGGTGGGTGAAATGGAGAGGAAATGCCAGCTATTCTGTACGTGGGTATGGTAGAGAAAATGGTAGAGGGAGAGTCATTTGCAACAGTAATCAAGGAAAAAGAAGTGGGAAGAAAAAGAAACATTCTATATTAAATTTTCATTGTAATACCAGAACTCTGTCTTTGTTTTTTTTAATGAAGAAAACTCACTGATTGTTTAATTGAGATAGTTCACGAATTTCTTATAATTAGGAATCTACAGTTTGAAATCCATATCAAATGTTATTCAATATAAATGGATATGTTTAAGGATTTCGAGCTTTCTTTAAAAATTAATGATAATAATTTGAAAGTTAAAAATAAATATATAAATATCTTTTAATATAAATTATTATAAATTTAATATAAATTTATATCAAATTTTGATTTATAAAAAGTTAAGAGTGATAAAATTTCTCAAGTTGCAAATTTATTTTCAAGTGTAAAACTTAAAAAGGGCTAGGCTTTCTAGAAATTTGAATATTTTTTTTACTTGGTAAATTAGAATTTAAAAATGAATCTATCTTAATTCTTGAAAATATTATTTATATAAATTTCATAATTTTTTATCAAAAATATTTTTAATATAATTTTTATTAAAATTTTGAGAATTTATATATATGAAATTGGTACTTTTCCACTATGTTTTTTTAATTCTTGATTTTATATGCCAATTAAAAAATATTATTTAATGCTTCTTTATATATTTATTAATTAACTTTAAAAATGAAATTATAAAATATGATTGTTAATAATATAAATTATTAATTTAATTTATATGATAAAATAGATTATATATATGTATAACTTAAATAGGCCAATAATTAAGAATATGTATTTTCTTAAAAAAAATTACAGGCTCAAAACCATAAAAACATATTTATTTTCTTTAGAAAAAAAATTAAACATCAAACAATACACATGTAAACCTTTTGAACACATGCATGATTTGCAAAAACAGTTCATACTTTTCCAAAACAGTAGTACACATTAATATTATTACAAAAAAATTGTATTATAAGCAGAATACTACATGCATGCATAATGAGTTCATACTTTTCCAAAACAGTAGTACACATCAATATTATTAAAAAAAAAAAAATGTATTATAAGCAGAATACTACATGCATGCATAATGTGCCAAAGCAGTCAAAATAGTACACATCAGTTTGAGTTTAGTCCACCATCAGCAACACCGAACACAACCGAGTAACTATTTTTAGTTGTAAAATTCTGAAGTTTTGTTATCCTAAAACAATCACCACACAATTAAAAACACAAGCACACATTACTTTCTTTCCCTAGTTCATTGACAAACATACGCAACCTCCCTTGCCAGTGAATAATCTCCTACTTGGACATGGCGATAAAGATTTGACGTGGAGGCTTCGAGGGTCTTTTCGCATGTTGAACAGCCAGGTTATCCAACAACACATCGCCCGGCTCCCACCTCAAATTTACGCACTCTTCATTTACTACAGTCTTAAAAGCATCCAGTGCTTCACCAGGAATACCGCAACCATCTCCCAATGACAGAGACTGGTTTCTGTCTTTTCCGCCATAGCCCACTATTGTGTTAAACCAGACTTCCCTCCCTCCGTATCCATCAAACGATCTGATAGCCTCCATGGGGCCGAATACAAATTGTGCTGATCCATCCTCGTAACATTCGAACCTCGAACAGCCCATCATCTCCATAGCTCTGTTTATCATTCATTCAAATGCCAAGGATTAACTTGTGGAATTAATATTAACTGAACTGCAAATTTAAGAATAAGGTGATGCTTGATTGCACTACGGCTAAAGCATAAAGGGTCTGAGCGATACATGGAACTCTCTATGAATGGCGAGGTGCGTTGATATATTGAACTGAAACGGTGTATTGGGTTCTTCAAACCCATCCAATCCAAACTCAGGGTAATATATAGGTGTCAAGGTCGCAATTGGTTAATTCTAGGGCGATTTTGATAATCTTAGGGCGGTTTTGATAATCTTAGGGGGTAATTTAGATAACGTTGACACAGTGATGTTACTTGTAGTTTTTTAGGTTTATGAGAACTAGGTTTTGCACATGCTATTCCTGTTTATTGTGACTTATTTGAATGTAGAAAGATTCCAGCTAAGTTATTCGTGTTTACCTTTAATTTATTTAAAGTAGAAAGAGCCCAGCTAAGTTAGTAAGTGAGATACGAAGAAATGGTGTTTCACTTATTACAACTCGTAGCAGAGCGAAGAAAAAGCTACAAATAAAACTCTTATCAGAGCCTACAAAAAGCTACAATGGAGAAATTTTCAAGACAAGATAGTGCATGTGCAGTGGAAGGCTATGGCTTCAAGTGAATGAAAGGCTATGATCTCAAGTGAATGAAGCCCATTACGGTGCATGTTATAATGTTGAAAGACATAGAACGGTGGATGTTAAAATGTTGAATGACATAGTCAATATAAGGATTGGCACAAATATATAAATGTAGCAGGAGAGTGATCATATGGGTGAGAAAATGAGAATGGAGTTAATGGTGTTGGAAGTTTAGTGAAGGAGTCAACATGTGATGAACGCTTGCTTCAGTGGTGTGATAACTCATGGAGTTCAAGTCAATAGTATTGTAAGTTTAGTGAAAGAGCTATTTTGTGATGAGAGATAATATTTTGAAAGTGTTGTGTTAACTCATGGAGTTGAAGTCAATAGTATACTAAGTTTAGTGAAAGAGCTATTTTGTGATGAGAGATAATATTTTAAGAGTTTTTTTATTCAAATTGTGAAATAGTGCTATAGGAAGTATTTCCCCATAAAATTGTATGACATGTTGTTCAAGCATACATGTTACCCAACATCATAGATTTTTGTAAGGCCTTAAAACCTCCATCATGCATAACTTGTCCTTAAGTGGGGCATGGAGTCATCAAGTTGTTGAATGGACCACTTGAATAGGTACCAAGGTGGAAGGTGTAGTATACTAGTATCCTAGCTTGCTAAGGGATGTGAGATTTCAGGTGAAGTCGTTGAGTGGACCACTTGAATAGGTACCAAGGTGGAAGGTGTAGTATACTAGTATCCTGGCTTGCTGAGGGATGTGAGATTTCAGGTGAAGATGGTTGATGAATAATAGAGATTAGGTTAATCTCCACAAGTAAAGTTCAATAAAGAGTTGTTAGGATGGTTCAGATAAACTGTCAAATTGTATAGTGTTTTCTAACTACAAGATTATGAAAATCCATAGTTTTACCTCAATATTCATTTCTAATATAGCCTATTTAAAACTATAAAAACTCCAAGTAAATTGGTCCTCATAAACTATACAATCTTAAATAATAATCTTTAAAAAACACTATCTCAAGTAATAGCTCAAATAATAATAAAACCACTACCTCAAGTAATAGCATCTTTATAGCATCTTTAGAGGCCAACCAATAATAGTATCTTTAGAAGCCACCAGTTCTCTGAGTTTCATGATTCTAGCTGATATCAAGACATTATCTCCATAAAAGTCAAACCTGAATCCCTAGGGACAAAATTGAAAAGATATGCACCTTGAAATTTCCAAGATGGTAGCCAGGTTATATATGGTGATCAATCGAAAGGAATTTAAGGTTTTCAGATTGTAAATCTCATGTCCACGTCGGAGAATTCCAAGCATAATCCCAATTTATCGCAATTTGTTTACATCTAGCAAACGGCAGATACGCTGTACTTACCTTTTTTCTACTTCGCTTGGGTCGTTCGTTTCAAGAGTAGTCTCCCAATTTTTGGCTATGAAAGAAGTGTGTGAACTGCTGGCCGGAGTAGTTATTTTAAATACTAACAGTGCTTCCTTCAATCTACTTACTGTTAAAGAACGTAATCTCAACCACCTGCTAGGTGTCAAATCCGTCTGTCCAAGTGTCCTGGTTTAGTTTAAGTCAGTCCAGTTTAGTCGAGTTTATCTCCAGTTATTTATTGCCGATGTTTCCAATGTAATCTATTTAACCATTTTGTAATCTTGAGAAGAGCAACTCTCTGCTCCAGTTTGTTTTCAGTGTTTCAATTCTTGTCATGGTATCAGAGCCGAGTTGCATAAGCCTCCCTGGAGAGCAAAAACAGAGCCACTAAGGAGCAGAAGAGAAGAGCAGTCAATTGGTGCGACTGTGAATTGATTGGCGCCGGAATACACACCATACCCGCGCCATTTTCGTGCCCTACACCGTTTTTGAGAAAGGCGCGACTGTATACAGTCGGCACCGCGCCAGTCCGCAAGCATAAAATAACGCTTCTGCGTATTAAGTGCGCCAGTCCGCAAGCATAAAATGACGCTTCTGCGTATTCAGTTTTTCAAAAGTCACGTTTCAAAAAAAAGGTATGAACCGTATGACAACATTTAGATACAAAAAAGTCAAATTCGATTTTTGAAAAACTACAAAGGATTTTAAAAATCGATCAAAGGGAAAAGCCCTTTTACCTATTGTGGTATTGACTTTTTAAAAGAGTAAAATCCCTTTTTATAAAGTTTTATTTATTAAAGTTTTTTTTAAAAAAACTTGAAATTGGATTAAAGGGTTTGAAAGAGCATACGGTGAAAGTTTTATAAGAGTGAAAGTTTTTATGAAGAATTTTTTTAAAGTTTTTTTTATATAAAAAAACTTGAAAGTTGTTCAAAGGTATTTTTAAAGAGTATGTGGTGAAGTTGTTTAAAGAAATCTTTTTAAAAAAGAGCCTTTTTGAGTTTTGGATTTTTTTTTTAAAGAAAAACTTAAAGTTGTGAGAAAGTGAAATTGTGAAAGCCTTGTAGAAGTAAGAGATATTTTGAAGAAGAATTTTTCGAAAGCAAGGTTGCATAAGACTCATTGAAGAGCAGCAAAACTTAAAGTTGTGATGTGAGATGAAAGTGAAAAGTTGCATAAGACTTATTGAAGAGCAGCAAAATTTTTGAATAAACAAGGTATTCGATGCACATGTAGAAGCCAAGCAACGAGGTCATGGGAAAAGCCAAGAGGCTAAAGCAAAAGCAGATTATGTTCAAGATCTTTCTAGATCTGGAAATCAAGAGGCAAAAAGATGCATATGCATTAAGATGCATAAAAGAATCAGTTGATGAAAGTATACTTCCCTTGATTTCAGAAGCCAAGACAGCCAAGGAGGCATGGGATACCCTTGAGAGATGTTTTGGTACAAGGGGGAGCATTGAAGCAAAGGGGAGCTTTGAAGATAAAGATGAAGGTGGATGTGTAGCAGCAGAGCTACAGCCAGATGAAGAGTCAGAAGAAGCAGAAAAGCAGCATGAAGATGCTCGTGAATCCCACTGTGCACAACCACAAGTGGATGAAGAGATTCCAGCAACAGAGATTGCTGACGAAGTTTTAATGATACCAGTAACAGAGCTTGCTGATGAAATGGTAAATCCAATGATTGATATGGCTGATGTAAACTTTGATAATGAAATTTTTGCTAATGATGATTGGTTGCAGATGATGCAACAAAAGTATGATATCGACATGATGTTATTTGGTGAGATTACCCCACTTCAGTTAGTGGAAGACAACCTGCTTGCAGAAGCACAGGTCAGTGACGAAGAGGCAGAGAAAAAGACAGAGACAGAGATAGAGGAAGATGCAGCAAAGGAAGAGCAACAGCAGAAATCTCTCATTGCAGAGAAGAAGGAAGAAACAAAGAAAGAATCAGAGACAAAAGTAAAGAAAGAAGTCTGCAAAGGGAATGCAGAAACAGAGATTGAGGTAGAGGCAGAAAAGGAAAAACAACAGAAGAAAGCTCTCACTGCAGAGCAGAAAGACCAGAACCAATGTTGTTCTGAAAATAATTTTTATTCTAACATTGATTTCAAGTGTGCAGGTATACAGATTGATTATGAAGAAGAGTTAAAGTTTATTGTAACATGGCTTGGAACACCATGTCTAGTTGAGGTCTACACAGAAGCTGTAGATATGAATGTTGAAGACAACATGCATGACGAACATGTCAATGAAATTTTCATGCATTGGAGTTTTGAAGAGATAATATTTTATTCCTATCCTATGTTGCAACAGATTGATGATGATCAACGCATAACAGAAGACAATATGTGGCAGCAGCCCACATTCAAGTCGTTTTTTGAAGAAGTCCACGACATGCTTAGACAACCTGGAACAGTAAAAGACCTGCACCAGCAAACCAAGAAACCGAGCTTTGAAAAATACAACAAAGCGAAAAGTCTGAAACAATTTAGAGGCTACAGAATATGGAAGAAGAGAAGAAGAAAACTAAATCTAGTTGAAGTCAATTTTTTTTAAATTGTAAGCCTCGCTGAGACATAGACCAGCAGGTATATTAATTAATTTTTTTTTTTGTGGTTGATATTAAAGGGGAGTGTTAAAGAACGTAATCTCAACCACCTGCTAGGTGTCAAATCCGTCTGTCCAAGTGTCCCGGTTTAGTTTAAGTCAGTCCAGTTTAGTCGAGTTTATCTCCAGTTATTTATTGCCGATGTTTCCAATGTAATCTATTTAACCATTTCGTAATCTTGAAAAAAGCAATTCTCTGCTCTAGTTTGTTTTCAGTGTTTCAATTCTTGTCATTTACAAACTCCGGCATGCTGTTTTCCATGCGCTGCAGAATTCTTTGACTAAGAGCTATCGCAGTCTGTCCACCCTCGGGAGGCGCAGCCTCGCAGAAGAAAAATAGCTTAGATGGCTGCACTTTCATCTGCATCGCCGTTATAGTAGAAAATAGAAAACCATTAATTTTACTCGAATGGTAAAGGCCATAGAAGATTCGACAACACACAACTTCAATTTTAATCATAGTAATGCAGAATAAATATCTTAAGTTGTATCGATTCATCTTAATCCGAATCTGTTTATTATAGGTTAGAAATTGGAATTCACCTGTCTGATCTCAAGTTTCAATAACAGCAAATACAAATTCAAGTGAACATAACTGTTGGCTTCAATCTCAAATAAAACGACATGATCCACAGCTTACCAGCGACATTTCATGGTGGAATTCTATCTGCTCGTGCAGGGGAGCCTCGTTGGTGGTGTAAACTCTGTCTTCCACCTTCCTTCTGTAAGGAAAGCCCATATATTGCTGTTCTTCCCAACCAAATGCTTCCACAAATAACCTAAAATCCGCAGCCGTTGTGACAGGGAAACCTCTGAAGAGCAGAGCGCTGTGTTGCATGTGCTGATCTTGTAGCCATTCTTTCTTGTTACATATGATGTGGGTTACATCTGCAATCATTCCTGTATCATGGTGAGAATTAAGGTATTGAGATTGAGGGATCAGAACCTTGGGAAATAATCTACTCTCTCCAGATCCTGCAATCACTATCTTCTGTTCTGGTATTCGACCTTCAACGAGACTTTTGATGATTGCAGATGACTCGGATGCAGCCGCCATGTATGACAAGAGTTGAACAGAAGATACGAATACAAAATCGCTGCGAGAAAAAACCAGAATGAAGGCTTTGTAGAGGTTCTTCCTTTTCCATATGTGGGTGGGGTACGCTAATCCTTTGGCTCCGAACTCCTCTCCATATGAAGATGTCACATGTTTCTAGTTCATAAGGAGTGTGTGTTCAGGTTTAAATTTGAATCCACGTGTTTGCCCGTTTTCTATGAGCAAAACTTTCAATAAGACCTAGTGGAGTTGGCCCACATTTATTCGAAGCGGTGTCCTTGACGAGTGTCGTTACCCCCTGAGAAGACAACGACTTAAAGAAATTGTTTGTTCAACGACATTCTACGTACTGTAGCATAAAGAGCCAAGAGGGTGCTGCCCATGCCATTACCATACGCACCATCAATAATGTTGTTGCATGCTATTACCATGAATCCAAATCAATAATGATTTAATCACGACATGAATATGGTGTAAGTATATAACTATCACAATAGAATGGTGTGAATATACAATTATCATAATAATTGAATGAGTGATTTTTTTATTAGATATTTTAACGGATTTCAATTAGGAATTGGTAAATTTCCCCGGATGTGGATGTTTAATTTGAAAGGGGAAGTGGCGGCTCCTCAGCGTAGCATCTGGCCTAGCTACATGGCTCTTGTCTTTGAGCTATTAATTTCTCTAGCTACTTGCCTCACGCCATAACTAATGCCTTTGCCTCCAGCATTTATGCATGTCCAGTCTACAAGCTCGCACGCTATTTCATGGCACCCCTTACCTCTTCGTTGTCATTCTCCTCTTGGAGCCTTAGCCTCTCGGCTCTCTCTGCCCATTGTCGGTTCGAGCTCCTCTACGACCTTCAAGCTTCGCCTGCCTTATGGGCTCTAGCCTCCGGTCACCATTCTACCTCTCCCATTGCACCTGCTCCCTCCTACTCAGATATGCTACGAAGGCACAAGATGAGATATCGTGGGGGCCGTGGCAGAGGTCAATCCTCTTGCCTTCCCATTTCCATCCATGAGGATAGTTGGCTCCCTCCTCCTGAGGATAAGTCAGCCTCATACTATTTTCAGTATGACTACACCTTGGACTGCCCTTTGGTCACTGCCACCCTCACTGTGCACTTTCAGGAAGCTCCATGCAGCGTTGCTGGGTTTAGTTCGAGAAATTTTCTCAGGAAATCTACCATTTCCACTTCTCCCCCTCAACAATCCCGGAAATCTGAGGCATTACCAGTCAAAACAGGAGCGCATTCATCGAGCAGTGAAGGAAGCGACATTGGCAGTCAAGAGTGTTCAACAGATGACAAAGGGAAAGGCAGCGAAAAACCTATGTGTTATGCTACTACGTCTGAGCCCAAAGTTCAGTAGTCGAAGAAAGATGAAGATACGTCAGATGACTACAGGTGTCTCATCATCAAAGGGCCTCCGCCTCAGCCTCATGACAAGTAGCATGCCATGCAGCCTCATAATCGAGAGGTTACCTCTCTCTGTGTTGTTTCACCTTTTAGATATCATGTTTTTACTGAACTATTCGATAATCTCCTCGTTATTTTTTGTTAATGTTGGTTTCCCTATCGAGGGAAGAAAATTTTGGACTGGTTTCCTCAAGTGGGGTAGTCATATTTTTGTTTTTTGAACTCTGCTCCCTCTGGAATTGGCTAGCATAAAAACTTCAAAAGACGACTTTGAAATGTATATCATGTGCAATATAATTAAATAGTTTTTTAGAAAACAAAAAATTAAGAATTGGGAAATTTATACTTTTAAATTATAATTATGGTATTGTAGAAGTTTTTAGTGTGATTAATTTATTTTTATATTCAAAAATATATTTTAAATGATAAATTATTGGATTTTTAGAAATAAACCTATAAAACAATGAAAAATATATTTGCAATTAAATTTAAAAAAATAATAATAATATTGAATAATTTTTATATTTATAAATATTAAGGTATTTTGGTGTTACTTAACATGTATTTTTTTACTATACATTTTATTTATATTATCTATTGGTCATAATTATATTAAAACACATGTAATCAAATTATTCATTTCTCATTGACACTGATAACAATATTGATGAGAGTTGTATGTCTCTGTTTAAAGAACATGGAGATTTGTTTTCTAATGATTAGTAATGACAAACTCATGTAAACTTTTACTTCTACTTTAACATAATGTATTAATAATCAATATTGGTTGAGACTAAATTGTGTCTATCTTTAAGAGTTTTAAATACAAAATATATTTACTTATATTTGATTGATTTTCGTGAGTGGTTATTTTAATGTATTGGACCTATGTGAATATATAATATTTAACAAACATGGTATCAAAGTTCGTAGGTTGTTTTTTTATACAACGAGGGTTTTTTTTTAAATAACTCTTCCAGCTGCTACGGTGTATCCGTCTGCATCATCACATCAAATGTTAGAAAGTTGAAATGTTTTAGACCATTCCTCTACAATCTTTTTCATTTAAGCTAACTATCTAACTTACTCTCCAACCTCTACCAATCTCTCTTCTACACTCTTAATAATAAATGATACTAGAAAACAGAAAGAACAAACATTCATAAAGATGATACGAGAAAATAAAAAAAACAAACATTCATATCATCAGCATAATTTCAACTCTCTAATTAAATTTGGTGTAAGAAAAGCTAATAAATTTTTCGATCTGTGGGACGCGGGAATAGGGTTTTTATCAATTGAATGGAGTGGGCCAGAGTGGGAACGATGGCGCAGATAGTCAGTCCGTGGAAGAGAGCATGCAGTCGAATGAGTAGTGAATGGAGTGGACACGATGACGAAGAGAGTCAATTGATGGAAGAGAGCATGAAGTTGAATGAGGAGTAGCTCAAGTTGCGGAGGTGAAGTTCAAAGTCGTAGTTCTCTTATCCGCGGAGTGAGGATGAAGAGTGTTTGTATGGGTTTCAGTCAGAAAAATATGTACGTACACAAGAGGCCCACTTCCATTACCTCTTTCTTTTTTTTGTTTTGACTCTTTTCAGTTTAATCGGTCTGGAATGCATGTTTTGTATTGGAGTTGTAGTTCTTGAGTAAGTACGTGAGGAAGACTTTTCTTAATGACTCAATTTGGATTTTCCATTACCTCTTTCTTTTTTTTGTTTTGACTCTTTTCAGTTTAATCGGTCTGGAATGCATGTTTTGTATTGGAGTTGTAGTTCTTGAGTAAGTACGTGAGGAAGACTTTTCTTAATGACTCAATTTGGATTTTCTTTGCCATCTAGTTGTTACTTCGACTTGATTCGTAAGAACTTGTGCTTTTATTTTTATTTATTTTTGTTCTTTTACATGTTTTTCTCATTTATTTGTCTTTTCCTTTATTTAATAGGAGTAATAGAGATTGATTAGAATTTATACCTTGCTTTAAGTGTGACAAAAGTAGTTTTTCATTATTACTAGGGCCATACATGTAGTTGTTCGTTATTACCAAGGCCAGAACTTGAGTTCCACATTACCAGCTTTGTAAAAGACGTAGCATACAAACCAATTTGCGTATATGAAATAAACCTAGGCCATGTAAACCATCAACTTTACAGTTGAATGTATTATGAAATTCCATCTCTGATTTTTAAGACACACAGAGATTGTAATAATCTGTCCAGAATGATCATTTAATTCAGGCTGTTGACCAATAATTTGTCTCTCGGTGTAAGTGATTAATAAAAAGGAAAGTGATATTGATTAAAGGTTGCCAACGATTAAGTAAACAATTAGGCTCTCATTTTCATGAATGTTCATACAATGGCTCATCCGCATAAATACAAGGAATTTCGTTTTACTTTGAAATTATCTCATTGCATTGAAAACAAAATGACAAGTTTGATAGGATCTACAAAATCTTCCTTAATATTTAAAATACAAATGACAAAGAAGGAAATCACGAAGCAAAACTTTTAAAATATGTACAATAATCCCATCAGAATTTGTGATTTCTCTGTGTTCATTTAAAAAAAAAATTAGAATAAAATACACTTGGAAACATGAGGAGGTTGAGCAAACAAGTCTAATGAGATTATAAAAAACATATAATCCCCAAAAAAAAACATTTCAAAGTAAACTTTGACTTGATATGGACATAAAGAGTCCATATTTTCATAATCCATTGTAATTTATCAATTTAAAAAATATTTTAACCACGTTGTTGAATTATTTAGTATACAATATATAAATCAAACAAATAAACATTTCACTATAAATTTTGACTGGATCGAAATATAGTGAGACCAATTTCAAAATCCATTAAGTGTACTTCTAATTTTCAATTTTAAAAATATTTGATGTGTAATTTTTCATTGGTTAATATATATATATATATATATAGTCATTTCATATCTCCAATTTTTTTTGTTTTTGTTTTTCATGTACTTATTATGTGTGATTGACCTTTCTCTTTAACCTCTTGTCCCAATAATATTTTTGTGATGATTATACTTAACTTATCACATTTAAATCCTTATAATTTTACATGGTGTATACCACCTATACCTTAGCCTACCCCTCTATCTCTAACGTACCCTTACCTTCTAAATTCTTCACCCCATACTCTACATTTAATTTTTAATAATGTAAACTTCCAACATTATTAATTTTTATCCTTATTTAATCATCTAACCCTTTAACCTATGGTGTTATTGCAATCATATTGCAAATCCTACATTAAAATAGAAACCCCTATATTGATCTGCATAGGACATCCACACAATAATACACTTAATTTATATTTTTTTGGCTCCCATAAGGTAAGTACAAAGGTTTATATGCTTCTACTATAGTTTCATTTCAAATTTATTGAGATTACCCCACCTGATGACTTGCCTATCTAATTAATCTCCATATGGAAAGGGTCACATGTCCTCACATGACCCTCACACTCATTTCAAGGTCCCAAATGGATGCTGGAGATTAACATATGATGGATCTACGGTTCTGATGTGTTGTGAAAACCCTAAGGGGCTTACCCTACTTGTCTCTGTCTCATTTTGACATTTTCATTGTGAGTTTGGCGATCGTTTATCTCTCTGGAGCTATGCCTCCATAGCTCAACCTGCAAGTATGTTTTCCAGAGGCACTGCTTGTGATTCCGCCATTGGTTTCATGAGGATGGTGGTTTAAACTAGCTACATCGTAGAGATTTTTGTCCAAGCCCTCACATGTAAGCTAATTTATGCGTCTTTACTTGGCTCCTATGACCCTGGTAATAATTTTCTTCACTAACGTGATTTGTTTTATTTAGCAGGGAGAATGCACAACCCTTTTGACTCTTACTCGACCTCCCTTCAAGTAAACTGTGGCTATCCCTACCTTTGTTTTGATCATAATTTTTATTTTATCTTTAAGTCTCTGAGTATGTACTTCCCTATATCTTTTAGAGAGGCATCCTTTGTCTTCCATACGAGAAAATTTGAGACACTCCCTCGAACCAAGCAGCAAGACTCTGACCCTTATTTTTCAGAAAAGATGTAAGTGCCACTTGAACTATCTTCTCGATTCAATCACTCCTCTCTGGTTCAACTCGAAATTTTTTATTTTTGTAATAGAAGAAAAAATATTGTTAGTATTTAGTTTTTGGGTGCCTACCCTACTCCTAATTTTTTGGGTTTTCAATTTCGCATTCCATTTATTACGGTTTTGTTCTATTACAAATATCCCTTCTAGAATTTGTCATTTTTCGACTTCTCTATTCTATTTACAAGTCCTCCTTCAAGAATTTATCTTGGTTTTGATTTACTAGGTATTTACTCCTCCGAGCCCTTCCAGATTTCTTATTGACCCATCTAGAATGGGATATTTTTTTGTTACATTTCGTATTTTTTTTCCTCTTGACGGTTTTGTGTATTCTGGGCCATGCTGCCATGATTGTCCTTTAAGGTTCTATGTATATTGTGCCATGCTGCCATGATTGAGTTTGAATTTCTAATGTTTTTGTATAAGAAATACCTTCTCTGCCAAAAACCCTCATTATTCATTAAGTTGCATGATGTCGTTATCATGACTTGGATCAATGTGGACCTGTATCACATGGGTCAGTTTTACTCTTGGGCCAGCTTGACTCTGTATTACATGGGTCAGCATGACTCTTCGGTCAGCATGAATTTCAATGTCGAATGGTTTAGCATCCCCTCCTCTTCAGGTTAAGTCCAATTTATTTAATTATTATCTAGTCCATATTTATTAATTTCCGATGTAAATATTAAAAAAACATACTACTTACAACATTCTAAATTTGTATGTGTAGGTAGATAATATCAAAGATAGGACAATATACTTAGGCAAGTCATCCTCATATCTTGGATAATGTAATAATTTTATTCTAATTTTTGTATATTATTTTGCTGGTATGATCTTGTAATTTTTCGTTGATTTGCATGACAAAACTACTTCCTTTTTGGCCCATGCTTACCATTTATATGATCTTTCTCATGTCGGTTGCTCGCTTTTCCATCATGACTCTTCTTCTGGCACCTAGCTTAGTCCAACGTTCTTAGAGTTTATGTGTCAAGGCCATGTTTGGTCTTTGACAATAAATTACATTGATGAAACATTTATTATTTTTCAATGAGTCACACATATATCTGAGAGTGATATTCTCAAGGATGTTTAAGAATTATTGTACTTATAAAATTTTATTTATTTGATAATTGGAATTCTGAGTTATGATATTCATGTAACTTCTTCCAACTTTGCTATGTGTAATTCCTTTCTAGTTTTTACATTATTTAATATATTATATGTAATTCCCACAATTCTCTTGTTTTAAATGTTTTCATACTTGTACATTACTAGTAACTATTGCATGTATCGATGTTTTACACCTAAATGGATTTGTAATTTCTTGGACTTGTTGGTAGGATTGCTTTACTGTAAATCATCTATGCATGTATAAACACTAATATTTATCATAACATAAACCCTTTGGGTTTATAATTTATAATTTCACAGACTATGATTATATTTTCTTTCAATAACTTAGTTTGTATAAGAGGGACTATATATTCATTGTCTTTTATTACAATGTGGACACTTTACAATACACATGACTAATTATTGAATATTTTATTAACTATCTACATATGAATAGTACATATGAGGACTTAAAACTTTAGTCTAATAAGGTATATATCAGACACATATATAAACTATTATCATACTATAATTTCATACTTTCAAGGTATAATTCCTCCTATTACTCTACATCATCAGAATTCTTATCTAGACATTTCTAACAACATCAGAAATTTAATATAAAACCGCAACACATAACATACCAATTTGTAAAGACAGATTTTATTTCTTTCCCTCAGAGCTCTACCAGCAACAAAGATCAATATGATCAATATTCTCCAGTGTTAACAACTTCTTGTCACACTATTGATGGCACTTTTAAGCCCACTTCCCTTCAGCAAGTTTCCATAGCGGTGTTTCGTTATTATGGGATGATGTTTCCCATAGCCTAGACTTTTCTTTTGTTTTTTCCACAAAATATTACTTTAAAACTCACTTTTCCTCGGCACAGTTTTTTCTTACTGCTAGTAAATTTTCTCTTTACTGGGGATTTTTATTATATATTTTTCACTCATCTAGTTTAATTATTTATTTATTTTTCTCCAAGGATTTTCTTGACAATTTTGGGAAAGGTTGAAATTATATTCCATCCTCATGGCTTAGAATTTCCTCATCTCAATTACTCTGTCTTTACCATATTTCCATTTCTTTCATAAATAATTATTAGCTAAAAATAATTGTCTCAACAACATAATTTTTTTGTAGGGTTCCAAACAATAAAATTTTTGATAAATCTAAAACATCTTAGTGTTCTCATTTAATACAATATTTCATCAAGAACCAGAACACAAGAAATGCAGCTATTTTATTTATATTATTCACTGAAACTAAAATACATGCCCAGACGATAAAATCCTGCAAATGGCATGCACAGTTGCTTGACAATGAAAAATATAAGAAACTGAAGCCCAATTGTGAATCCTGGATGGATCCACCACATAAAAATCACCGCGGGGTTTTCGTCCCAGGATCAATGCTAGAACTGGCCAGGCTAGGTTCTCAACCCAAACACAATAAGATAGATAATACAAAATGCCCTAGATGCCTAGCTTCTCTCCCCTTTTATAGGCTTGATGGGTCAATGCCAACAAGAAATACCATGGGTCAATACCATGCGTCAATACCAACAATAAATACCATGGGCCAATACAAGAAATACCATGGGAAAATACCATGGTAAGTACCATGGATCGATTCTATCCACTTTGACTAAATCAAGAAAAGGGAATATTACAAATCGTCCCGCCCAAAGATTGCTTGTCCTCAAGCGATCCACTTCTATCCACAACAGAAGCATTTTTACATTGATACCAGGATCCCGTACAATCCAATGTACCATCCATGTTGAATGGTCCTGAATGGATCCTTCAATACCTAGATCCAAAACAATCCTCTGACCAATCCTTCCCTCAATATATTTACCTGGATCCCAAACAATCCTCTGACCAATCCCTCCCTCAATAGGTTTACCTGGATCCCAAACAATCCTTTGGCCAATCCTTCCCCCAATGGATTCTCCTGGATCCCAATGCCACCTAAATCCTGGGACCTGTGGTTATGGTACCATTTCAACTCTCCATCGCTGACCGCACCAAATGGTCCTACCTGTAATTTTCCCTTGGCTATGGGCATCCTCCAAATAATCAACCCATCAATAGAATACCAACTCATAATATCTCGCCAATTCATACTTAAGCAAGAATGAATATCTGAAAATCTACTATGTTGATTTTGTTCGATGCTTGATTCATGCTGCTCTACTTGGTTACCCAACATGATGTATTTGGAGAACTCTGCCCTTCTCTTCTCAATGTATAAAGGTGGGTTGTTGGTGTTGCAAGCCTTATCTATGTATTCCTACAGAGCGCTGATATGGGACTCCCAATTATAATCCTCATGCAGCCTTGTGAGGGACTTGAGTTGTTCCTCAATACTCGACAACTTAGTCGATGATTTGGCACATTTCCCTATAAGTTCCTCAATTTTTCTGTTCTCCTGTAAGACAATGTTTCGGACTGTCCAGAATCTTTGCTTCAACAACATAAGATCTGACTTGAAATGCATGATTCTTTCCTGAAAATGCATGATCCTCTCCTCATTTGATTCTCCTTGGGTGTATTCATCCTGGACCTCTTCACATGTGAGGATCAGTTGTCCTTCCTCTCTGGTTGTCAAACATGGATGTACTAGTGGAATGTTGTCTATACCCGATTGCCCATACTCTTTATGGATGTCCTTTTTTGTATTTATAGATTCAACTACCACATCATCAGGAGGAATTGCATCCTTCCTTTCGTCATGTACTTTGTCAAGCTGACTGCTTAGCTTGTCCTGTAAGTTTCTCTGAAGATCATGGTGTTGCTGCTCACCATTTTTACTTGACTGCTCAGATCCTTCATAGGTCCTCTCCTGAAAACCAGTGAACCCATCTATGGATGAATCCCCATGATCTGAAGAAGTCTCTAATTTTTCTATCCTTATCGCCTCCTTATTATCTGGGCATGAATGGTCAAGTTCCCAAACTCCCTTGCATGCAAAGCATAAGCATTTCCTCCTTAGTTCATTCTTGCTGTATCCACAAATCTTTGTTAGTTCCTCTATAGTTAACTTCTTTCTAAGTAGTTTGATGCTTTGTCTGATCAACCCCTCAGTTAGTTCATAAGGAGCAGGTGATGCAATTAGCTCCTTCCTCAAAATGGCCAACAATTTGGATCTCAATTGTTCACAGATGGCCCTATCTTCTCCTAGGATCGGAGACATGATCTTTTTCATGTCTGTTTTGATGAAGTTTGGATGAGATGTTGTAATTCCATTGCAAAAGTATTGGAACATCAGAAGGATTAAATCATCACACTCTAGATCCGGCGTAAGCATACCAAATCTAAATTTCGCCATGCGTTCCAAAATTGTCCGCTTCTGGGAAAAAGTAAGAACGGTGGTGTTGTCCAACCCTTGGAGTGCTTCTACCATTACCCGAAAATTCCTCCTCATGATGTCATCATTGTAGGGAAATAATGGTGCTGCTAAGGCTATGATTTTACTGAGACAAGAGGTAACCATGACTCTAACCTTTTCACAAGAATGCTCCAAGAACCTAGGTTGTATCAAAGCAAGCATGGATGGCTTCAAGGCCCAACTTGACCCTTCCCATTTTGCTTTCTCTATCAAGCTCAAATCCATATTTAATGTGTCTAGCTGTAGGAGAACATCTTTTGACTTTGTACCCAGTAATTTGGATCCAAGTTCAAAGAGACCCTTGCTTGTTACATCTTCCTTCTGGATAGCTTTTGACTACTGAATGATAACATGGACCTTTTGAGAGAAAGGCTTGTTGCTATGCTCTTGCTTCTGATTTGTATATTGTTGCCATATTTGATCCACAGAAGTATTGTAGCCCAAAGAATCGACTGATATATCATTATGTTGATTCTTGTGGCGTTTCCAAAAATAAAATGACGACATTGGCATCAATGGATCTCAATACTTAGCTAATGAGAAACCTGGGAATGATCCCTGTCTAGCAATAATTTTCCAGCTTTTCAACAATGACCATATTTGCAAGAAAGATGTGAATCTTCCATACACATGAATAAATATCATGGGTAAATTTATTCATAAGAGGCTATATACAATCTATAAATGATTTTGTCAATTATGCCTTCAAATATTTTCACAAATTTAACCCATAGACTTATAAATGATTTTCCCTTCACTTATCTCTCCCAATAAAATAATTTACTGAATAAAAATCCAACTAGGGTGATAAATATCACCCAAGTGAGAAATGCTGGCTAGGGTGAATATTAAATTTCACCAAATTTCCTTGCATAAAACTCTCAGGCTGGAAGGATGCACAACTCTGACACCACTGTAAGGTGCCAAACAATAAATTTTTTGATAAATCTAAAACTTCTTAGTGTTCTAATTTAATACAATATTTCATCAAGAACCAAAACACAAGAAATGCAGCTATTTTATTTATATTATTCACTGAAAGTAAAATACATGCCCAGATGATAAAATCCTACAAATGGCATGCACAGCTGCTTGACAATGAAAAATATAAGAAACTGAAGCCCACTTGTGAATCCTGGATGGATCCACCACATAAAAATCACCGCGAGGTTTTCATCCTGGGATCAATGCTAGAACTGTCCAGGCCAGGTTCTCAATCCAAACACAATAAGATAGATAATCCAGAATGCCCTAAATGCCTAGTTTCTCTCCCCTTTTATAGGCTTGATGGGTCAATACCAACGAGAAATACCATGGGTCAATAGCATGGGTCAATACCAACAATAAATACCATGGGCCAATACAAGAAATACCAAGGGTCAATACGATGGGAAAGTACCACGATAAGTACCATGGATCGATTCTGTCTACTTTGACTAGATCAAGAAAAGGGAATATTACATATTCCATAGCTCCACCTAGCCTTGGCCTTATTTGCATAATATTAAAGTTGTAAATCAGGGGTATTACATATATATTGTGTAATTTTTCATTATTTAATATATATGTTTCACTGTAATTTATTTTATATATATATATATATATATATATATATATATATATATATATATATATATATATATAATGTGTAATTTTTCATTGTTTAAATCTCATTTTTGAATATTATAGAGTACATAACTTATATTTGTAAGTTCAAAAAAAATTTTCTATCAAGAAAAGTACAAAAATAAGATACCTAACAAATACCACAAATAAATACCTAAAAATGACCAAAATGTATAAAAAAAAGTTACTTCAAGCATTTTAGGAATATAAACTTACTTATTTCATTTCTTTTATATGATATATACATAATTTTTTTAACAATATATGCTATAGACATAAATGACATAAAAATATCTTACATGCTATGTGCATTTACCTGGTGGAACAAATTGTCCACATTAAAATAGTTTTTTTTGTCATAAATATATTCTTAAAAATACATGAATATTATTTAATCTTGCATATTAAAATATTTTAATGATGACCCAATTTGAATTTTTTATTATGATGAATATTTTTAAATATCACATATTAATTTTATATTAAGAATTATATTAACTAAGCTATATAAAATATTAAAATATTTTCTTTTAAGCTTTTTATATATATAAGTTGACATCAATATAAATAATTTAAATCCTATGGTGAAATAGATTTGGAAAAGAGTGAGATTTTTAGAGAATCCAGTGGGTGCACTTGTAATTATCAATTTAAAAAATATTTTAGCCACTTTTTTGAATGCTATGATAAACACTGTATCAATAAAAAAATACAAAAATTTCACTTTAAACGTTGACTTCATGAGAATATAGTGAGACAAATTTAGAATCCATTAGGTGTATGTGTGTGTATGTGTAATTTTCAATTTTAAAAATATTTAATATGTAATTTTTCATATATATATATATATATATATATATATATATATATATATATATATATATATAGTGTGTAATTTTTCATTTTTTAAATATCATTTTTGAATATTATACATAACTTATATTTGTAAGTTCAAAAAAAAAAATTTGTCATGAAAAATGGGTAAAAATAATATAAATAAAAAATACCAGAAATAATATACTTAAAAATGACCAAAATATAAATAAATAAAACTATTTCAAACATTTTAACTATATAAAATTATTTCTTTTCATTTGTTTTATATGATATATACATAATTTTTTTAACAATATGTAATATAGACATAGTTCACACAAAAATATTTTACATAGCATGTGCATTTTATATTAAGAATTGAATGAATTAAACTATATAAAATATTAAAATATTTTTTTTATCATTTTTCTAGCTATAAAGCTGATACCAATATAAATTATCTAAATCTGGGGTTGAACTATTTAAAAAAAAAGACAAATATAATGTGTAATTTTTCATTATTTAAATTTCATTTTTGAATATTAT
Organism: Pinus albicaulis; assembly: GCA_034641835.2. Taxonomy (NCBI): domain Eukaryota; kingdom Viridiplantae; phylum Streptophyta; class Pinopsida; order Pinales; family Pinaceae; genus Pinus; species Pinus albicaulis. The sequence continues at coordinate 1,198,968,566 of CM076570.1, forward strand.
ATAGAGTACATAAGTTATATTTGTAAGTTCAAAAATCTTTTCTCTCAAAAAAAAGTGGCAAAAATAATATACCTAAAAAATACTGAAAATAATATACTCAAAAATGACCAAAATGTAAAAAAATAAAGCTACTTCAAACATTTTAAAAATATAATATTTGTTTTCATTTGTTATATATATATATTTCATTTTTAAATCTCATTTTTGAATATTATATAGGGTACATAGCTTATATTTGTAAGTTCTAAAAAAATAATATACCTAAAAAATACCAAAAATAATACACACAAAAATAGCCAAAATGTAAAAAAATGAGGTTGCTTCAACATTTTAACAATATAAACTTATTTCTTTTCATTTTTTATATATATATATATATATATATATATATATATATATATATATATATATATATATACTCATTTTAAAAATATATAATATATATAGTTAGCATAAAAATATTTTAGATAACATGTGCATTTACCTAGTCGAACACATTGTCCACATTAAAATTGTTTTTTGTTATTAATATATTTTTAGCTGTACATGAGTATTACTTAATCATGCATAATAAAATATTTCGTTGATGACCCACTTTGAATTTTTTTTATTATTATAAATATTTTTAAATGTCACATATTAATTTTATATTAAGAGATGAATGAATAAGGCTATATAAAATATTAAAATATTCTATTTTAAACTTTTCCAATATACAAATTTTATATCAACATAAATAATTTAAATCTTGTGTTGAAATATTTTTGAAAAAGAGCGACGATTTCATAATCCATTGGGTGCAATTGTAATTATCAATCTAAAAAATATTTAACCACATTGCCAAATGTTCTATTATATAATGTATAAATCAAACAAATAAACATTTCACTATAAACTTTGATTTTATCATAATAAAGTGAGAAAATATTCAGAATCAATTCAGTGTGCGTGTAATTTTTATTTTTAAAAATTTTCAATGTGTAAATTTTCATTGTTTAAATTTCATTTTTTGAATATTATATAGAGTACATAACTTATATTTGTAAGTACAAAAAATATTTTCTCTCAAGAAAAAATGGAAAAAATAATATAGTTAAAAAATACCAAAATTCATATACTTAAAAATAACCAAAATGTAAAAAAATAAAGTTACTTCAAACATTTTAACAATATAAACTAGTTTCTTTTCATTTGTTTTATATAATATATGCATAATTTTTTTTAATGATATATAACTTAGACATAGTTGACATAAATATATTTTACATAGCATGTGCATTTACCTAGTGGAACACATTTTCCACATTAAAATAGTTCTTTTGTTAGTAATATATTTTTAAGTATACATGAATATTAATTAATCCTCCATATTAAAATATTTCATTGATCAACAACATTGATTTTTTTTTTTTTTGAATATTTTTAAATATTACATGTTAATTTTATATTAATAATTGAATGAATTAAGCTATATAAAATCCTAAAATATTTTCTTTTAACATTTTCTATATATAAATTTGATATCAATATAAATAATTTAAATCTTGTGTTGAGATAGTTTTGAAAAGTGTAAGGTTAATTTTTTTTGCTTCTAATTATTATGTTGTAAGGAATTCTTCTTCAAAAACAACTCCCCCGGCTTCGACGGTGTACCTATATACACCATGATATCAAATGTTAGATGATTGAAATGTTTTAGGCAATCATATACAACCTCCTTAATTTAAAATCAAAACCTAACTAACTTTCTAACCTCTAATGATATCTCTTTCCAACCTTCATTGTCACTACAGGATGATATGAGGAAACAAAAGGAACAAGCATTCATCTCAACAATGCATTTTCGACTCTCTGATTAGATCTGGTGTCCAAGAGTAGAAGATATTTTTAGATCTAGCTTATTTTTCTATCAGTTGCAGTGGTATTTTAATGTTTTGATGTGCACAATGTATTTTTAATACCATTTAGAATTCAAACTTGAGAAATATTCTCATGTTTGTGTTTGATATCTAATACATTATTTTTCTTCTCACAAGAGCTTCCATTTGACATCAATCATTGGTTTTATGGATGTTGCCCTCACGACCCTCGTGATAAATAGCCTCTAGGGCCCTAAAAGGTTTGATTCCCTTGTCAATCCAATGGAGCTGGAAGTTGAAACCTCCAATTCTAAGCATCATGGCCTAGAGGTCACCTTAGAAAAATTGAATTTCGTTGTTGGGTTAAGTGCATGGAATTTCAAGGCTCATTATTTGTTTAGGAAGTGTTATGAGAAGAAATGGATCCTTGTCGATGCCTGCAAAGTGTTCCAGTATGTGTTGTACAAAAAAATTTCGTCACAAGAGGCCAAAGTGGGCATGGATTGTAGGTTTTGATTAAGAGATCTAGCAACATATTGGAGATCGTATGCCTACATCCAAAAAGAGATTCTCAACCTACACTCTCACTAAAGGATGATAGGAAGACACATAAGGAACAATAATTCATCTCATCATCACATTTTTGACTCTCTGATTAGCTATGGTGTCCAAGAGTCTAAGAAATTGTTAGATCTAGCTCACAATTTTCTATTAGTTGCAGTGGTGTTTTAAGGTTTTTATGTGAACAATGTAGTTTAAATACCATTTATAATTCGATCTTGATAAATATTCTAGTGTTTTTTTTTATAGAACAAATTATTTTTCTTCTGACAAGAATTTCCATTTGAAAACCACCATTGGTTTCCTGGATGCTACAATGACCACCCCCTTGAGCCAGAGCCTCTCTGCCCCTGAGAATTTTGATTTTGTCGTCAAGCAAGTGGAAGTGGAACTTGAAACCTCCAATTACAATTGTCATGGCTTTGAACTCGAAACCTCCAATTCTGAGCATTGTGGCTTGGAGGTGGCCCTAAACAACTTCAAGGTTGCTATTGGGTCCAATGCATGGAATTTCAAAGCTCTTTATTTGTTCAGGACATTTTATGAGAAGAAAGGGATGCTCGTCGACACCCGCAAAGTGTTCCAAGATGTGTTGTAGGTAAATTTGTCGTCGCATGATGCCAAAACAAACACACATTGGCAATATTTATTAAGAGATCTAGATGCATCTTTAAGATCATATGTCTGTGTCCAAAAAGAGAGTGAGAGTTGTCTCCCAGCTGGGAAAAACAAATGTATTTTTGAATATTGTGGAGGAAAACATTTGAAGCCTATTTCTCTCAAAATTGACAACATTACCTAAGAGCTTATTAGTTGTATGCTCTAAGTCCTTGTAGAATATGCATGCACAAAATGTGTTGGGAATTATTGGAATCATTTTCTACTATATTTATTTGTGTATGAGATGCCTTGGATGAAGAATAGCTTCAAGAGCACAGTGGAGGTATTTTTAATTTTAAAATTATTTGGAAATTTAGTAGGCTACTATTGGTAGGAAAAATGAAAAGAGAGAGTGTGGGCCATTTACATGACATTCCTTGAACATCCAATCTATTTTCACAAAAATAACTAACTCAAATATTCTTTCCCATAAATTCCATCTACCTCTAAGCGCACAACCCATCTTTCCAAAACAGAGGCTTTTGAGAAAATCAAAATGTTGTTATTCTCTCTGGTCATATATATTCTTGCATCTAGCCACATTTTATAAGTTCAATTTGATCAAAAGCTTTCCTCTAATTGAAGAATTCCTTCAATTCGAGTTATGTAATTTTTATCGAGTCTATTTGTAATCATGGTGAACTAGACAACCTCTCTTTAGTTGCTTAATGCATCTTTCAATCAAGATAACGTGTTAGTGCCAAATTTCACTCTTAGTCCATGAATAAATTCATATTTACAATAATTGTGGGACAATTGCACTCTTATTTTGTGAATAAATTCTTATGTATAGTAATTATGGGTTTTTTTAAGCAACGAAAATTGTTTTACATGTCAAAGATATTTAGATTGATGGGAAGTAAGTTATAATACCAAGCTGGAAACAAGACGTTACTATTGTTACCTTGTAATGGATAAATTACTTATTGGAATGCATTGATATGACTTCAATCATCAAAATTGAAGCTCTAAATTGAGTTGAGTGAAATATTCTTTCACCATTATTGAATTTTTAACCTCCTCTAATCCTCGTCATGTAGGAACTTTTGGGTTTTTTCAACCAAGTACTAGTGTAGTTTAATGTTGTAAATTTCAGGTTTTCTTAGTCATTGCATTGACTTGCACACTAACGTTTAAGAAATACTCATAATGAGAGAATATACTTGCCCTGCTATGTGAATAAATGCTAAGGCATTTAGACAAGGTTGAAATGGACATACTCATATCCAGTCTATTTGATCCTAGTCGTTACGTTTTAGAAAGGATTTCCAACTTTCCTTGCCATCCACGATTGAAATAACCCATTTCGTCCTATCTATTCACCCCTTTGAACTCGGAAAACTCTATCGGCACTATATTAATTTAAATATTTCTTTCTTCGAACATAATCATTTTTGGTTATTTCTTATATGTCATAGAAACCATTGTAATCCCATGTGTACCAAATGGGTAATAAGGGGATAGTCAAAGTTTGGAGACTAGAAATATTGACAAATACAAGGAAATTAGGATGGACCCTACAAGAGGAGATTAAGTGATCCAAAATCACCTCCATAGATAAAATATTATCCATCTTGTAAGTACCTCCTTTCAAACCCACCTCCTTATCGAACTTTTTCACCACCATCCTCTTAGATTTCAAACTACTAACATTATCGTTAGGTCACATATGCACTGCAGAATGAATGGGAAGGATTCTATATGGATGTCCTCTCCCTTATAGTATTTATGCCTTTCCAAACCTAAATAACACTCACTATACAACTCAAGGGAATTCTTGGAAGCTATTAGAAAGAAATTAGGAAGTAGGAATTAAGAAAAGCACCATTTTTAATGGAGGAATTCTATTCATATGTAGATTCTCCTTGCCAACAATGCCCACCTCAACTAACCAAAGGCTATAAATGGACACAAGGTTAGCTAGGCTCTTCCTTGGAAACAAAAAACCAACAAAAATATGAAAAATTATAGGAAGACACATTCATCAAAAGGAGAGAGCTTTATAGCTTTAACGGCTCATCAAGATTTTTTCTGAAAGGTAAGAAATGCTTCCACAATTGAAGTAAAAGGCTCATATTCACCTCATAGTGATTGCGAGACATGCTAAGGCCGATAATTCTTACGAGGGGAGGGCATGTTGATACATAAAAAATTCTTATGAGAGAGAGATTTTGCCTCTGTCCTCCCTTTCCCTTCATTTCAAAATTTTCTTTCCTTCAATTTTTGGTTGTTTCTTAAACAAAATGTAGATACCCATGGGAAGAATATGTGTAAAGAGATGAGAAGGATACATTATATTCCTTAATTTTTCAGTGACATAGAAAAGTTTTGTATGCCTCCCTTCTTCCTTTCTCACCAACATTCCTTGAGAGGGATAAAATGAAACACTGGGTTAATTTTATTAGTGCTTAGAATATCGTGGGTTAAGATGGATCCGTGATGTTTTTTTTTTTTAAATATGTCTTATAATCTAGAAAAGTATTTAAAATGGAGTAACCAAAAGTTGAAGGGTATATATAATAAATAACATATCTTCTTTCACACAACAACTAGAACATAAATGAAATCAAAGTATGTTGTGGGCTTAAAATCATCATTTTCTTTGATCGAGCAATTGCTCTTATGTAAAATTTGATAGCATATCTCATCATAGCATGAGGGATAGAAGTGAGACAATTAAATAACTTGATTCTCAAAACATATTTATAACGGGTCATTGAATGGTAAAGAAGAAATCCTCAAGAAATTATAGATCCTTGAAAATGAAGAATGGAGAAGACGTCAACAATATTCAAATAAGGTGTGCCTCCAATGAATGTGTCCCTGACGAATCTCTAAATATAGTTTCTGCCAAAATTTCGAGTGATTGGGTGAACCAAGAGCCATATAAGATATGTTTCAGAGTCTCCAACTGAATGCATATATGGAAAAGGCCATTCGAAAAAACACTTTTGAAGAAACATTCCTTGAATGGAATCCTTGGGTACATGAAAAGATAGGTTACATGTTGATTTTTTGCCTTGCCAAGACTAATAAACCAAGCCATCGATGGATTTCCAGGTTTCCAATATAATTTGGAAGATGAATGAGCTTCAAACTTGAAATAAGTGAGGCATAGAAATAATATCACATGAGGCAAACATGGTAGCAAAAGTATGTATAAACATGAATGAAGCTAAGTCCATTGTCATCTTTAGGCTTGGTGCACACATCCCAAGGAGCCATCAAGATGCTCATCTCCCCACTGTACTTAGATCATAGCCATAAGTATGATTAAAGAATTTTCTCCAAGCGTTGAAATTAAATTTTTCTACGAGAACAAGAAGAGACATAATATACATGTCAAACTATTACACATAGGTTATTGGTCCATGTTGTATGCATTCATCTTGGTTAAAGCCTATTGCACTTAAAGTTGTATTGGATGTTAAAATATCTAATCCACAATGCACAATCCCATAAGGAACTAATATGGCAATCACTATTGTCACTTAAGAAACATATCTTCACAGAAAAACTTTCCTATGTCTCAATTACCTAATGTATGCTTATGATTTTGGTTTTAAAGTGAAAAAATTTCTTTTCAAAAATATATGATATTGGAATAATAAGTTTTATTATCATAATTATATAAATAATCTAAGTAGGTTAGAAAAGTGATTCAACATTTAAGGACATCATAGGGAGAATTATTACATTATAATGGGTCATAATTGTATTGATTTTTAATGTTCCTATGTCTTAATTACCTAATTTATGCTTTTAATTTTTATTTTAAAGTGAAAAACTTTCTTTTCAAAAATATTTGATATTGTAATAATAAGTGTTATAACAATAATTATATAAATAATTTAAGTAGGTTAGAAAAGTGATTCATCATTTAAGGACATCACGAGGAGAATCATTACATCATAATGGGTCATTATTGTATTGATTTTTAATGTAGCTCTCAGTTGAGAAGATGAGTAGCTCATTTTTTTGGGGTAAATTTAATGAATTTTATTATATTAAGCTTCTTGAATTTGATTATGAATATTTTTAATGCGCGGAAGGATCTTTATTACATTTGAATGCTTCTAATTGAGTATACATAATGATTAAATCATAGTGTAATTTCCTACCTCAATTGATCCATCAAAATGTGAATGGAAGGAAATACTTTCCTTTGTTTGGTTTAAACCAATTCCATAACAATTTCCAAATGTAATTGAAAAATTCATTATTTTGGTTATAGTTGATTTTTGGAAGATCAAATCTTAATAAAGAATTTTGGTTAATAATTATTTTTGGGTTGTTGATATCATCAATTTAAATGACTTTGGTGTCCTACTGTAGGCTCATAGTCCTCTCTACAATTCAAAAACCAAATGTGTTGATCTTCGTTATTAAAATTTACCATACTTGTGGTAGAGCATGGTTATTTGAGATTTTGAACATTCTTTATCTCAAAAGATTCATATTTTGGCTTCAAATTGATCTTCTTATAATTTATCCAAGACCATTTGTTTTAAGTCACTATGATCTGGTCCACATATTGATAAAAAACAAAATGATTCAAATGTTTGATAGAGATTGATTTGGGGGAACAATGTAAATGGGTTTAAATGAAACCCAAGAGATTTATATCAATGGCACGGAATCTTGAATTCCAAAAAAAGTTGGCATATAAAAATAGGGTGTGGATAAATTCCAACCATTCAAGTAGGTTAATACTTTAAAAATAAGTGTTTCTAGTGAAAATACATATATATGTATAACCAAAATACCAAATCAAAGTCTTCTTGACAATAATTGCTAATTATCAAGATATTTTTTTTATCTCTACATTGCATTCTTTGGAAGCTACATTAAGTAACCAAAAGGAGAGAACTTGATACTAAGGATACTCTAATCATGTCAATGATGCAATTTGAGAGACCCTCCTCTTTAACTAAGAACCAGAATTCCCTTGAGACCCTTTGGCAACATCTAGTGACAATCTCACTGTCATCATGGAAGAGTAACAATTTAATGCTCCGCTTTCCTACACTACTACCTTAGGATGTTTTCTTTGCAAGGTCTCGTACAATTGCTACTCTATACCTTCAGCCTCTATCATTTTTTGCATTAAATGATTTCTATATTGTATTGTTTGTATTTATTTTTGTGTTGAAATAATTATTCCAAAGCATTTGAAGTGTTTTTTCAAGTTGGAAACATTATTCATTTGACTGTAAAAAAGCCATATAGTTTAGATATCCCTATTTATATTAAACTTTAAAGTATAAAGTTTCATTTTGATTTTTAAAATATTTTTTATTATGTTTTAATATTTCATTTTAGCATTTAATTTTTAATTTTGTTTCCTCTTTTCCATTATGTATATGATTATTATGATACACCTTCTGCACCTCGTACAATATTGAAAAATTCAAAATAAAAGAAAAGTTTTGTATGTTTTATTTATGATTTTTTTCCTTTTATCTTGGAAATCTTTGAACTATTCCAAAAAAAAAAAATATAACCTTTGGATGAAAGTATCTTAAACATCTTATATATATGTTATTTTTCCTTATGAGAATAATATTAGAACACCATTTCAGAATAATATTGAAACACCTTAGGGTATTATAATTAATATGAGAATTATATTAACACCCAATTTGAAAAAAAATTATAATAAATCTCACTTAATATAGCATAGGCCCTCAATTTATAAAAATAATAATTGATATTTGGAACTTGGATAAAAAATAATACGATTCATCTTAAATATTATGTCAAAATATAAAAAAATACATATATTGAAATTACAAAGAGAAAAGAATAATTCTTAAAATTAAAAGTTGACGATTTCTATTATAATTTCAACATGCCAAAAATAAACAAAACATTATATGAAAAACATTGCTTTTAGGATTTTACATTGTGAAATTTAAGTTTTTTGTTTTATTTTTTAATTATATATATATATATATATATATATATATATAATAAAAAATATTTTTTATAAAAAAATTATAAATAAATTTTATTTCATTAATATTCAATTATTTGAACTCTAATATTATTAATGAATTTCTTTTAGCTTGAAAGTTAGGGAAAAATAGCTAAAGGACAAGTTGGTTGTATGAGACATCACTCAACTATTCACCATCTTGTCACTCTTAGAATCATTGCGAAGGAATATCACAATAGTAAAGCTGATCTCTTTTGTTGCTTTGTGGAATTTATAAAACCTTTCGACATTGTCTATCGAGATAAACTTTGGGAGAGACTTAAAGAGATCATGGTCCCTCCAGAGATAAGGATTGTTGTGATCCGTCTCTATGAGACTGCCAAGCTTAAGACCAATGAGGGGCGGTTTAAAGAAATTAAATGAAATATTGGAGTTAAGCAATAGTGTCCCCTATCCCCTACCATTTTTGGCATATACATTGATAAGCTAGAGGAGTGCTTGGAATCTACGGGATGTAAGGGCACCGAGTTGGCTGGTGTTCTCATTACTCTTCTCCTTTCTGCCAAAGATATAGTTATTATTGCAAAAAATCCATGATGACCTTGACAAGCAACTCCAGATTCTTCATGACTACTGCTCCAAGATGGGTATGTCAGTTAATACCAACAAGACTAATGTCATAATCATTAAATCCAAAAATATCACCCATGGTAGTTTCATGCATAATAACCAGTACGAGCAGGTTTCTTCTTATAAGTATTTGGGCATTCACTTCCCTCATCATCTCAACTGGAGTTATAGGGTCGAGAAAGGATTATTGGGGGTTGGAAAGCTTATTATGAGCTTGAAAACAATTGTAAGTCGATCGATATTGAAATTTGGAGTAAAAAGAGGCTCCTCTTTGAGACCCTTGTCACCCATGTTGTCTTATACATATTTGAATTTTGGGGTTGCATTATATCTGGAGAGTCATGGAGGAATATTGAGATGATTCAAAATCAATTCATAACTTACGACCTTAAGATCAAGGGAAATACTCTCTATCATATCTTCTTGATCAAATCTGGGTTTTCCCCCATTGAAAGTACGAATATCTTTTGATATGTGATGTATAAGAAGAAGCTTGACAACATGGAATAAAAAAGTCTCCCTAAAATTACTTCTAATTGTAATCGAAACCATCACCTGCACCTCAAGTGCGGGTGGCATAAGGATGCCCAGTACTGGCTCAACCATTGGGGAATTAAGAAGGATCTCATTATTGTAAGAAAATATAATATCAAAAATATGGTTACCTCCAAGTTTAAGGAAAAAATATAATAGGATCAGGAGCTCGAGGGTAAAATGAAGCTAAGATACTATAAGGAAGTGATCAACCCCACCCTTTGTAATCAGAAATATATCTCCATGTTGTCAAGAAATAAGAAAAAATTGAACATTGCTAAGATAATAACTAATTCCCATGAGCTTCGGAGTGAGATTGGGTGGTGGTCTATTCCCAAGACCCCTTGGAACAATAGAATCTGTCAGATTTGCGATTCTAAGCAGGTGGAAGATGAAAAACACTTCCTTTTAGATTGCCCGACTCTTACTCACATTCGCTCTCAATTCCCTACCATCTGCCACACTTCCACTCTCCTAGACCTATTAAGCCAACCCACCTATAGCAATATTGGAGCACTAATTTCCCTTCTCTTTGGCCATAGAAACAATATTTGGAAGAATGAAACTTAAATTCATTCTCCTCTCTTAAGGTTCGATATAACGCATTGGTCTTATAAAACGAAAATTAATCATCATCATATACATTATAATCATATAAATACTAAATAACTCATGTTAAAATATTTAGTGACGAAATCCAAGCCTTTGTGTATAGGTGGCGCAACACAGCTGTTTAAAATTCAAACTTTAATATGACAGTTGGGATCTGTAATTAAATGCCAGCTCAAACTTACGGATTTTACAATGGTTAAATGAATATATGATAATATAATTTAAATTGCAATTAAGCTGGGTGTATGTATGATCTATTGGTTCTGGTGACAATCCACCTCCAGATTTAACATGCTCCCTCGGGTTCTAGTGTAATTACTCCACTCTGGTTCCCACGCCACACTTTCACATTTGCAACTACGCTCCACTGTATTGCTATTTCTCGGTCGACTGTAACTCGGAGGAGGGTTTCTCGACCTCTGTTGGTTTTTTCTTCAAACTGGTGAGGGTTTCTTCAGCTTCTCTGCGTTTCTGGGTGATGTAGTGACTCCTCTGTTTGATCAAGCATACTTTGATCTGTCTCCATCGCTCGGTTTCCTGCTTCCCCTAACCTTCTTTTGATTCATGCAATGAAACTTATCAATTTTTTGTATGTCGACTTCTTTCCCGGCAGTTTTCCTGTTACTTCAACTTGTGTGTTTCAATTTCGTGTTCTTTTTTTCCGCCCCTCTATTCGCTAATCAACTGTTTGCTGTTGATTTGTTTTTCCAGGTTCAGGCCGACCAAGATTCCTGTGGCCACCTATGATTCAAAGTAAACACAGGTACTTTAATCCTTTCCGGTTTTATACTTCCCCGCTTCTATTTGTGACTCTGACCGTTTCGTACCCCTCTGAGTAGGACTTGTTGGTTCGAAGCCTGGCTATTTGTTGTTGCTGAGTTTCAAATATTTTGGTGAGTTTTGCTATTTCCTGGTTGTCCAATATACAGGTTTATCCTATCAATTCGATAGCATTTACTAAAGTAAAAAGCTGCAATGTTCTAATCTTCAAAAATTTGGGTTTAATGTGCAGGTCTCTTTTTCCCGGTTAAAACCCTGGTTTTTCTCTCCTAAATGCCTAAACCCTACGGGTAGGGTCGACTTCATTCTGCATCCCTGTAGCTTAGGGTTTGTAAATTTCATTTTTGTTGCACACACCATATTGTTGCCAAACTCTGTGGGATGGCAAACCCTTCAATGTAATTTATTAATGGTGTAAAATGTCCGGTAAGCTTTGCGGTTTCACTGTAATTTTGTTACTTGTGGTTCAAACCCTCATTCAATTCTGTATAGTTGCTCTATTTCTCTTTTGATAGACTCCGAAATTTCAGCAAACTTCTCTTAAATGATTAATGCAGAAATTCTTTACTTGTAATGGATTTGAATATGTGTTCTATAAATGGAAACTCACCTCGTCTAGCCTGTAGTTTTACTCGTTTAATTTCATTGTGTGAAATGAAAAATAAAACTCTGCTATCTTTCGGCTGGGCATATCATTCTCTGTCTTCGTAGCCTGTTAGTCATATGGAATAAAAAAAAATAACTTTCTCTCCCCTGTATGCAGAAACCGTTTTTGTCTAATTTCAATTCACATATGAACTAATTCTGCTACCGTATTCACACATAATTGTCACACATAGATCAATATGGAAATGAATAGATAACTTCACAATGTTCAAGCACAAATTTACAATTTGCTAGAAACAAATCTTGGTTGCAAATGGTTTTCTTCTATTCAAACTTGTTTTTCTCACACTCTCTCGATGGAAATTGAACCCTCTCAGTACATATTTCTCTGCTATTTAAAGCGCTGTAGATGATTGTCTGTTTTGTTTTTCGGTTGAACTGTTAACCATATTATTCTAATGATAGTGCTAGTTTAAAAAAAAACTTCTAATTAAACTACAAAAATGTATTATTCTCCTAATCCTACTGTTCTTGTCCAACTAATGGAAAATAAAATTAAATAAAACACAGGTTTACTAACCTGTACATAAACACACGTAACAGTGAGACAGTTAACCTTCCTTCGTCTACTTCGAGTTGGATGCTCCTGCATTAGGCTCCCGGGGTGACAAAAAGTCATGGCTCTGTTCCATGAGATCGTCCACCAAATAACCTGCTTTATGTATCTGCGTCACGTCAAGCCATGAACTGTCCTCAGTAGGACGGTTCTTCCATTTGACCAAATATCATAGATATTCCTTCCTACATGTGCGCTTGGCTACTTGTGTGTCAAGAATACTCTCGATCTCAAGGGGATGTGCCGTAGGCATCTGTCTCATCCAAGAATCTTCATCAAATTGGGTGTCCTATTCTGGCCTTACTGTCGCGTCATCCTTAGAACCAACAGCATAAGGAAATAGATTTGCCACATTAATGATGGGTGAAATACCTATTCCTGGTGGCAACTGTAACTCGTGAGCATTTGCGGAAAACTTGCGAATGATTTTGCAGGGACCAATATTTTTAAATTTCATCTTGTTATATTCCCTTTTTAGAAATCGTTCCTTGCGCAAGTGTGCAAGGAATTCGTCTCCAACATTAAACAGAACTTCCCGCCTTTTTGAATCAGCCCGCTATTTATACTTCTGACTGATGTCCTGTAATTCCAGTTTCACCTTCTCATGTAAGTCGCTCATTGCTTGGGCGAAATATTCTCCATCATCACTCCATTTTTCAAGTTTTCCTAAGTCCCATAACTCATGCACTCCACAAGGATGCATGCCATACAAGACCTGGAAAGGACTGTAACCTGTACTGCAATTCGGTGAATCATTGTAAGCAAATTCTGCTTGAGCAAGTATGTGATCCAACATCCGAGATTTTTCACCTATTAAAATCTGTAGCAGATTTCCTAGGCTCTTGTTCACCACCTCTGTTTGCCCATCAGTCTGTGGGTGATAGGCGGAGCTGAATTGTAACTGAGTGCCCAAATTCTTCCATAGGGTACGCCAAAAGTGCCTGGTGAACCTCAAATCCCTGTCGGAAATGATGGACCTCGGCAGACCATGCAGTCTAACAATGTATGTGGAAAACAAGTGTGCGACGTGAGTGGCATCACTGGTTTTTCTGCAGGGTATAAAATGTGCCATTTTCAAAAAATGATCCACTACCACCATCACTAAATCAAAACCCCGCTGTGTTCTAGGTAGACCCAAGACAAAGTCCAAGCTGACTGAGTCCCATGGTCTGCTTGGAATAGGCAGTGGCATATAAATTCCTGCATTCTGACTGCAACCTTTCGCCAATTGACATGTTTTACATCTGCTTACGTACCTTTGCACGTCTCGTCGTACCCTTGGCCAGTAATAAAAGTGCTCAACCTGCGATAATGTCTTTTCTATGCCAAAATGTCCAACTAGACCTCCACTGTACTTTTCTCGAATAATGTTCTCCCTCATCGAACAGTCGGGAATGCATAACTGTCCTCCCTTGAACAATAATCCCTCCTACAAATTTTAGTCCAACCACAGACTACTATTTCTCAACAAAGGGTTTTGGAAAGCCTCATAGGCCTCCTTAAAGTCTGCATCCGCTTGATACAGATCCCTCAAATGCTTAAAACCCAAAACCTGCATTGTAATTTCTTGCAAGAGTAAAGCCCTTGTACTCAATGCATCTGCCACCTTGTTGGCCTGTTCACTAATATGTTTCAGCACAAATGTAAAACTCTATAGATACTCAACCCATTCTACATGCTTATGGTTCAACTTATGCTGTTGCATAATGTAATGTAATGCAAAATTATCAAAAAATAAAATAAACTCATTACCTAACAAATAGTGCCTCCAGTGCTTCAATGTTTGGACAATCACATAGAATTCCTTGTAATAGGTTGAGTATTTCTGTCTACTCTCATTCAGCTTCTCACTGAAATAGGTGACCAGCTTGTCCTCCTGGCTAAGTATGACCCCAATGGCTGTACTGCTAGCATCACAACGAACTTGAAAATTTTTGTTGAAATTAAGCAATCTCAATATCGATCTCTCAGTGATCTTCCTCTTCAAAGCCTGAAAATTTTTCTCTGCTACCTCTGTCCAGCAAAAAGGCTGATTTTCCTTCTTGATTGTATCCAACATGGGTGCACAGATTTCACTGAAATTCCTGATGAATTTCCTGTAAAAACTTCCCAATCTGTGAAAGCTTCAGACTTCAAATAGACTCTTCGGGGATGGCCAGCTAACTATAGCTGCAACCTTTTCTGGGTCCATCTTCAACTCATTTTCTGCAATTACAAAACCCAGATACACTAACTCCTGCTGAAAAAAGTACACTTCTTCAAATTTATTAGCAGCTTATTCTGCTGCAGCTTCCTCAATACACTTCGAACATGCCTGAAGTGTTCTTCTCTTGTCTTGCTGAAAATCAATATGTCTTCCCAATAAAAAAATACAAAATTCCTAATGAACTCTTTCATCACTTTGCTCATTAGGCGCATAAACGTACTAGGGGCGTTACTCAAACCAAATGGCATCACCAGCCATTCATACAGCCCTTCATTCGTCTTAAAGGCTATTTTCCACTCATCCCCTTCTCGAATTCTAATCTGATGGTAACCACTCTTCAGATCAATCTTCGTGAAGTATGCTGATCCGCTTAAGCAGTCCATCATGTCATCCATTCGTGGCAATGGAAACCTGTACCTGATGGTAATCTTATTAATAGCCCTTGAGTCTGTGCACATTCGCCATTCGCCACCTTTCTTTGGAACCAAAACTGTTGGAACTGCACAGGGGCTCATGCTTTATCTAATCATCCCTTTATCCATCAATTCCTGCACTTGCTTCCTAATCTTCTCGTTGTCCTTAGGACTCATACGGTAGGCTACTTTATTTGGAAAACTAGCTCCTGGTATAAAGTCAATACAATGAATGATACCCCTCTTAGGAGGCAACTCATCTGGAAGATCATCCACTATGATATCACCAAAGTCCTGCAACATATCCTGAATCTCTTCTGGTAAATCTGTGATCTTTGTGTGTAGTACCACCGTCTTTGGCCTCCTCACAATAGAAAAATTTACATTATTATGATCGATATGTTTCAAAAATTCTTTTCCACCCATCAGTAACGCTTTAACCCCACTAGCTTCTGCTGTATTTTATTCCTTGACGGGTAAAAGCGTGTGTTTAATCCCATCCTTGACAAACTTGTAACAGTTTGTCTTTCCATCATGAACCACTTTCCTGTCATACTGCCAAGTCCTCCCTAACAGTATATGACATACATCCATCGGCATAATATCACAAATAATTTTATCTTTGTACCTGCCAATGTGAAATTCCACTTCACACTGTTCATCAACTAACAACTGATGCCCTTTTTGCAGCCACAACACTTTATAGGGAGTTGGGTGCTTCAACCATTTCAACCCCCACTTCTCCACCATTTCTGTGGCCACCAAATTATCTGTACTCCCACTATCAATTATCAGTTTGCAACACTTTCCCTGTGACTCGAAAACTATCCGGAATAAAGCTTTTCGCTGATCCGGTTCTACAACTTCTTTGGCTGGTTTCAGCAACACTTTATTCAACACCAAAGATTCCCCTGTCTCAGGCGCATTTTCAACCTCTTGGGGTGGTGCCTCTGCTTCCTCTGTTTGGGCAACATAGTTTCCCCTACCACCTGCTAGTTCCCCCTCAGGACACTCATAAGACTTATTCCCCCACTTATGGCATCTATAACACTGGACAGATCCTCTGCCGCAACCATTTCCTCTTCCCCACTGGTATGGTCATCCCCCTCTAGTGTTATTGTCCTTTTCTGTTGTCCCTGAAGGTTTGGAACTGGTGCCTTCTTCGCTGGAATTTGTGCCTCTACCCCTGCCAAAATTCTCCCTCTTTCCTCGGCTAGATCCTCCTCCTCTTCTGGCATTCTGTTTTCTGATTATTTTTTCTTCTGCTTTCAAGGCACACTGATATGCCGCATCAATATTTTTGGGTGAGAGAATACTGATTTCATCCAGTATCTCCCCTCTCAAGCCATTTACAAATCTAGCTGTCTTTTCAGGGGTGTCTTCTATATACCCCACTCTCAAATTCAACCTGTAGAATTCCTCCGCGTATTCCTTAATATTCATCCCTTTTTTCCTCAAATTCTGCACCTGTCTATACAGCATAATCTGATAATCCTTTGGAATATTTTTTTCCTTCAGTTTGGCCTCCATCCTAGCCCACTTTTTAATATGCGGTTTATTCAATCTCTTCCTCTCCACCTGCACACTGTCCCACCACAAGGACGCATGTCCCTTCAGTTTGGTGGCAGCGAATTTTACCCGTTTGTCTTTGCTGATTTCTTCAAAGTCAAAATACTTGTTCAACTCACTCAGCCAATCCAGCAGCACATCTGCTGATAGATTCCCATCGTAAGTAGAAAGCTCATGTTTTGGCTTGCTACTCGATAACAAAACCAACCTCAACAATCTAAGTTCAAGTCCTTCTCCTTCAAAACCATCTATCGCTTCTGCAACCTCCTCATCACTGTCATCCACTAAATCAGGGTCCCTTCTTCTTCCAGCCTCCACTGTTGCTAATCGCTCATTCAAAATATGAATTTCCTCTCTCAGTCCTTCCTCTGCTAATCTTCGGTTAGCTCTCCCTCTTCCTCGTCCTCGTCTTCCAACCTCCATGTTCACTGCTCAACAACCCGCTTTGATACCAAAAATGACGAAAGCGAAGCCTTCGTGTATAGGTGGCACAACACAGCTATTTAAAATTCAAACTTTAATATGATAGTTGGGATCTGTAATTAAACGCCAGCTCAAACTTACGGATTTTACAATGGTTAAATGAATATACGATAATATAATTTAAATTGTAATTAAGCTACGTGTACGTATGATCTATTGGTTTTGGCGACACTCCACCTCTGCATTTAACATGCTCCCTCAGATTCTAGTGTAATTACTCCACTCCGGTTCCCACGCCACACTTTCACATTTGCAACTGCGCTCCATTTTATTGCTATTTCTCCGTCGACTGTAACTAGGAGGAGGGTTTCTCGACCTTTGTTGGTTTTTTCTTCAAACTGGCGAGGGTTTCTTCAGCTGCTCTACGTTTCTGGGCAATGTAGTGACTCCTCTATTTGATCGAGTAGACCTTGCTCTGTCTCCATCGCACGGTTTCTTGCTTCCCCTAACCTTCTTTCGATTCATGCAATGGAACTTATCAATTTTTTGTATGTCGACTTCTTTCCCGACAGTTTTCCTCTTACTTCAACTTGTTTGTTTCAGTTTCGTGTTCTTTTTTTCCTCCCCTCTATTTGCTAATCGACTTTTTGCTGTTGATTTATTTTTCCAGGTTCGGGCCGACCAAGATTCCTGTGGCCGCCTATGATTCAAATAAAACACAGGTACTTTAATCCTTTTCGGTTTTATGCTTCCCCGCTTCTATTTGTGACTCTGACCGTTCTGCTCCTCTGTGAGCAGGACTTGTTGGTTCGAAGCCTGGCTATTTGTTGCTGTTCAGTTTCAAATCTTTCAGTGAGTTCTGCTATTTCTTGGTTGTCCAATATACAGCTTTATCCTGTCAATTCGATAGCATTTACTAAAGTAAAAAGTTGCGATGTTCTAATCTTCAAAAATCTGGGTTTTATGTGCAGGTCTCTTTTTCCCAGTTAAAACCCTGGTTGTTATCTCCTCAATGCCTAAACCCTACGGGTAGGGTCGACTTCATTCTGCATCCCTGTAGCTTAGGGTTTGTAAATTTCATTTTTGTTGCACACGCCGTATTGTTGCCAAACTTTGTGGGATGGCAAACCCTTCAATGTAATTTATTAATGGTGTAAAATGTTCTGTAAGCTTTGTGGTTTTGCTGTATTTTTGTTACTTGTGGTTCAAACCCTTGTTCAATTCTGTATAGTTGCTCTATTTCTCTTTTGACAGACTCGGAAATTTCAGCAAACTTTTCTTAAATGATTAATGTAGAAATGCTTTACTTGTAATGGATTTCAATTTGTTTTCTGTAAATGGAAACTCACCTTTTCTAGCCTGTAGTTTTACTCGTTTAATTTCATTGTGTAAAATGAAAAATAAAACTCCGCTATCTTCCGGCTGGGTGTATCATTCTCTGTCTTCGTAGCCTATTAGTCATATGGAATAAAAAAAAAAGAACTTTCTCTCCCCTGTACGCAGAAACCGTTTTTGTCTAATTTCAATTCACATATGAACTAATTCCGTTACCGTATTCACACATAATTGTCACACATAGATCAATATGGAAATGAACAGATAACTTCACAATGTTCAGGCACAAATTTACAATTCGCTGGAAACAAATCTTGGTTGCAGATGGTTTTCTATTATTCAAACTTGTTTTTCTCACACTCTCTCTATGGAAATCGAACCCTCTCAGTACATATTTCTCTGCTATTTAAAGTGCTGTAGATGATTGTCTGTTTTGTTTTTCGGTTGAACTATCAACCGTATTATTCTAATGACATTGCCAGTTTAAAAAAAAACTTATAATTAAACTACAAAATTTTATTATTCTCCTAATCCTACTGTTCTTGTCCAACTAACGGAAAATAAAAGTAAATAAAACACAGATTTAGTAAACTGTTCATAAACACACGTAACAGTGAGACAATCAGCCTTCCTTCATTTACTCCGAATTGGATGCTCCTGCATCATTTAGAGAATTGAATTAACTTCCTAAAAAAAATTGAAATAAACAAATATAAAAGAAAATAATCTACAAAACTATTTAGTGACGAGAACAAAAGTATAAATATAAATCTGAAACGAAACGACCAGAAACATTGCTTTTACTTTCCTTTTAATTTGACATACGTAATGTAAACACATTATAGTGAAGCAAAATATCCGAGTTACGTTACTTTTACCATAGCCTACATGTCAAATGAGTAGTATAAATATAAAAATGGAACGAAACGATGAAAAACCCTGCTTTTACATTCCTTTTAATTTTATTTTGATATATGTAATGTAAACATATTATAGTGAAGCAAAAATATCCGAGTTACGTTACTTTTACCATAGCCTACGTGTCAATTGAGTCTTTAAATCGAAGCTTCATCATGTCTTGTCGTTGCAATTGAAGCTCTGTTATAAATTGTTATAATCCAATCAGATTTTTTAAACGTTGCATTGGATTGCATTTTAAAAATATCACAACTTCCTGTAATCAATTATTATTCAATTGACATTTATTTATAAAATTTTATAAATCACATTTTTCTCATAATTACATAAATATATAAAATGACTTGAAACTTTATAAATCATATTTCATTTCATGATATCAATCAAGAGCTAAATTACAACGTAAATGAAAGCATTATTGAGAAAAAATAATTAATACGAAATAAATATTTAAAAATGCATTTAATTAAAAATTGTATTATCAAATTTTAAATATAAAAGATGATGTTTTTTTTTTTTTAAATTTTCCATCAAAACCAATTAAAGGAGAGATGAAGAATTGTTTAGAAAACAACATCAAAAATGATTTATACTTTTTAGAGGTCGTAGCAATGTAAGGTAACTTTAATGGATAATATCATTTATGATGTAATGACATGAAGTGTGAGTTATAAGTATATATAATATATCTTGTCATTGCACACATTAAAATACTACATTCATATTAAGAATTAGAAGTGGTTTAGCTTATATAAAAAAATTATGAATGCTTACCTGAGTAGTTATTGCACTAGACTTTTAGAGGGTAATGAAAGCAATCAAGTATGAATTGTATAGTTATTAAAGAAAGCATATATAATGTTCTTGATGACATGAATTTAATTATTTATGTGAGTACGTAAGTTGAGGGTGGTAGTTGGTGATACCTAATGTATGGAAATACTAGGTAAGATGATGTGAGTAGAGCTTAACCACATGGAGGACTAACAAGCATTACTAAAAATATATTTTTCATAGTGAAAACAATTAAAATTATGATATGAATGATTTTACTAATCGAATGAATGATGCTGATTTTATTTTTCCCAAGTTTAAAATCAATAAACAATACAAAGGATACATATGAGATAAGCACGACATAACCCTTACACATATTGTGATAACTAAATATTGCTAAAAACAACATTTTAGATCATTTCCAATATGTTAAATTGGAATTTTGATACCTTCAATATTATTTATTTACTCTTAAAACTAAATATCATTAAAAATTTATAGAGCTTCAGTTAATTGAAAAACATTTTATTGTAATTTGAATGGAAATTAACCAACATTTAGTGAATCATTATTTTTGGGTAAAGTGTATTATTAGTCCCCACCTCAAGGAAACACACTCTTCTAATAAACTTGCATATTTTCTTATAAATTCTACATATATTGATTAAATTTTACAATGTATCCTATATTTTGTTATCTCATGTCTGATATCTCTCTTTCAAAGTCATATAGATTGCTTTGATGCCATGTTAAGGTTCTAATACTAATTAGATTAATTTTTTTAGAAAATTCAATTTATCCTCATTTTATTATTGATTTACCAAAACAATAACTAAATCACCTAAAAATAAAATCATTGGTATATTTAGCTTATGGAATTAAAAATATGTAGAGGAAATAAGCTAGAGAGATTAGTCTCACAAAAAATTATTTGTCATTTCATTATGTGGAAAATTTAGGTTGCTTGACCCATAAATATATAACGAGAAATACAATCTAGATAATGTAACCTGGATCCCTAATAATTAATTTGGCCTTGCTTAATCAACCTCAAGGAAACCTCCCCCTGATGAATTCGATCTGAAAAAATTAGCCTGCAGCAATAAGATCTACACACTCCAACAACTCAATCTGTGGCATGCTACTGCTGCACATTAGAAAACCCAAACACTCAAGTAATTAAGCTTCCTCCAAAAAAACCGATCTCCTTCTAAAAACTTAGACTTGCAATCTCCTCAAACTTGGCCCTCTTAGATTCGCTGAAACTCACTCACATTTATTCATTTTATAAGCACTAGTCACTGAACCACTCACACTATAGAGAAGATCGCTCTCTCTCATAATGAATTGTGCACACACTTGTGTTCTTCGTTATTTCTTAACCTCCATTTCTAGCCTCCATTTATAATCTTCATTGAGTCCAAATATGTAACTCCAATATTTCCTTTAGAAACATCTTGAAGATAAATGGTTGAAATTATTTTTAGGTCAATTAATTAAATTATTTATCATTGGGAAATAAGCCAATAATACGTAATAATTAGTTGATGTATTATTGTTTTTTCCTTGATTTAAATTTCAGAAAAAAGACATAAATTCTTAGAAGATGCAAAATAATGTCTTTCACATATTAAAGCTCCAAGAAATTTTAACAGACCTTTCTATACTATTCACATCAACAAATACAAATACTATTTTAAAATATAATTTTAAAATAAATTAACTCATTAAAAAAAACATAAGATTAAAATTATAAACTTACAATTCCAACATTTTCGTAATATCTAAAAATCAACAATTTAAATAATGTCTTTCACATATTAAAGCTCCAAGAAATTTTAACAGACCTTTCTATACTATTCACATCAACAAATACAAATACTATTTTAAAATATAATTTTAAAATAAATTAACTCATTAAAAAAAACATAAGATTAAAATTATAAACTTACAATTCCAACATTTTCGTAATATCTAAAAATCAACAATTTAAATATAAAATTTAGTAATTTAATTTAATAGAATTAAGTGAGAGTCGAAATATAATTAAAAAAATCCTTAAAAATGATGTTTGTATTATGACTAATTTCGATATAAATAATTATGAAAATTTTAAATTAGCAATATATTATGAAATAAAGATGTATATATACATATATATGTTACAACCATGAGTGAGAGAGAAATAAAGTATATATCTCAATATAAATTTTGGTATTAGATTAATTACTAAAAATAAAAGTAAACAAATGTTTCAAACACTAATATAAATATATAATTTATCATAACATTAAAATTACATTATAAAAATAATAATTATTATTAATTTAAATATTTATTTATTAAACTAAATAATAAAAAGCTTGAAATTTTACAATAAATAAGAAAATAATTAATTAATTAATTTTACTACGTTATTATATTTAGATAAATATAAATATATCCAAATAAAACATTTTATTTTTATTTTTATTTTATAAATATGTTGTCTACTTATATCTTTTTGAAAAAAAAAATTGTATGTAACACATGATTCGTTGATAAATAAGGTTGAATTCATTCACTGTAATAGAAGTTCTCCTATAGATAAGGTTGAATTCATCTATGGTAATAGAAGTTAAAATTGTTGGGCTAATAAGCTTTACCTTGTAATTTTTTCTACTAATAAAATAAATGTTGATATTTCCCTATGATTTTTTCTAGTATGTTGTTCGCTTTTTCTAATTAAAATTTGTGTTTCAATGGTAATAAAAATTATTCTACAAATAAAGCTGAATTCATCAATTGTAATAGAAGTTATTGAGTGTTGGGCTAACAATCTTAAGCTTATGTAATTTTTTTTAGTAATAAAATAAATGTTGATATTTCCTTATGATTTTTTCTAGTATATTGATCGATTTTCCAATTAAAATTTGTGTTTATTTCTTCTTGATTGACTCTGTTATTTTATTGATGGTAAATATTCTATTGATTGGATTTGTATAAGTTATTATTTATCTGATAAGTATTATTGTTAATTTATTGATTTCTATTCAAAATATAGGAATTTGAATTATAGGAATTCGTATTAGATGAAAATTTTTATTGGATATTTGGTGTGTAGTTTTTATTTATAGATGGCTTAATGGAGTCAATGATAAGGATTTAAAAGTTTACTAGGATCTATATTACCATATGGAGATTTAAGATGGAGGATATAATCACACTCAACATTTTTCATTTGTGTATTAAGGGGAAATTAAAGCGTGAGAGAGTCATGATGATTGGGAGATGTTATATTGAAAAGAAATTACTTATATCTGGAAATATTTGGCGGACACGATATAATTTCATGTTTCAAATAAAATTTCTATCAAATATTTATGGAAAAATATGAATTAGACATAATAGTCAATAATATATATTTTTTTTAATAGGGTTTTTAATTTTAAAATGAAGAAAGGGAGTTTAGTAACTAAACATTAAAATGAGTTGTACATTGTGGTGAAAAAGCTCACTTTGCTGAAGATTATGTTTAATGATGAGATAAAGTCTCTTTTACTCCTAATCTTTATGCGTAATAATTTGCAAAAACTTGGTTGTGATCATAACTAATATAGCACCAAAAGGTGAATTAAGCTTTGAATATGTTTCTAACAATTTATAAAATAATGAAATACGTAAAACACCCATCAAATAGGGAGGGATTAACTACAGTTGATTGTAGAGACAACATGGTAGAACAAAATTAAAGTGATAAATCTCTAGAAATAGGTTAGATTATAGTCATGTAAGAATAACCTACTATGAGTGAAGGAAATTTGGACATATCAAAAGGGATTTTAAAAGAAAAAAATCCATATATATTGATAAGAACAATAATGATGAAACTACTACTATCGAAAAAGTACGTGAGGTATTAATTGTTGTTACTTATAATGATGCACACATTTATGAATGCAATCAATATAATGATTGATGCCTCCAACCACCTACACCAGGTAAACAATTTTTTATTTATTATAAATTTATCAATATGGGTAAGGTTCGCTTAAGAAATAAAACTATATGTAATATTCAAGGAATAGGAGATGTTCCAATCAATATGTAAGATGGTTGTAGTTTAGATCCTTAGCAGGTTAGGCATGTATCACAACTTTGAATGAATTTGATTTTAGTTGGAATGCTAGTTGATGACTGTTACCATGTAGTGTTTTGAAAAGGAGGATGGAAAATTGTAAAAGCTTCATTGGTTGTTGAAAGAGGGAAAAAATATGTACTCTCTACATGTTAAAATTGAGGTTGCAAAAGTCAAACATCTCTATTGTTACAAAGAAAGAGTTTGCAGGAGATTTATGGAACAAAAGGCTTGGGAACAGGACTCAAAGAGGTGTAAAAAATCTTGTTAGGAAAATGAATTTTTGTAGTATAAAAGTTACCCAATTTAAATTTGAAAACATTGTATTATGCATAAGAAAATTTTTGAGGTAAAAAATTGGCCTCGAAACAAAAATTCACAACCAAAATAAGATTTATAAGAACCAATAAAATTGCAGATGATGATGTCGACCATGGGGGATGATTTACCATTTTTTGGAGTAAAAAGTTAAAATGATAAAAAAAAAAATAATGATTTTTTTTTTTGCAACTTCTATTTTCAACTTATCTCCCTACAGTTATATTCAAATTTCCAGTGGGAGCACTCATGGAATGAAAAATAAAAATTTTCATCGAAGGAGTACCCATGTTGAATACATTCAATGTAGCTTGCCACATGCAAAAATGAAAAATAAATGAAAATTTTCATTGCAATCATTTTTTTTATGTATTTATCATTTTTATTGTAGTTGGATTCATCGAAAGTATTCATCATGGTTATTCCTTGGATGTGAAATTAAATTATGCATCCAATGACTACTCCCACTCAAAATTTGAGTAAAATTGTTGGAAGATAAGTTGAAAATACAAATTGAAAAAATATTTGTTCTTTTTTTTCACTCCTAAATTTGATGAGGTAATATACTCTTATTTTATTATTTCCACTATTATTTTATAATTTTCCTTCAGATGTCCATTTCAAACATCAAAATTTCTCTAATAGGTAGAAAAAAGGGTGTCATTTACAAGGGATAAGAGAGATACAAAATTATTATATTCGATACACATTAACATTTATGGCACAATTAATATAAAATCAGTAGGAGTTGTTTATCCTTTCACTTGTATTGATCATTCATCAAAGAAGGCGTGGGATTTCCCTATTAAAGGAAAAGATCAAATTCTAGATACTCTTCATATATTTCATGTGGTTCTTGAAAGCTAAACTAATAAATTATTGGAAAGCATTAAAATATAAAATGGTGGGGAGTGATAGCACAAGGCGTTAAATAATATTGCAAGAAATATGGCGTAAAACTTGAAAATACAATTCCTTGAACCCCACTGAGAATTTTAGTCACATATTTGAGTAATAAGTTAGGGGAGAGTGAAAAATGAGCCTTATTTAAGATTGGATATTTTCTCTTCCTCCCTAATGAGAATCAATATATAGTTGATGAGATCAACCTATTTCTGATGTTCATCAATATAAAATCGATAGTTATTGTGAAAATCTTGACCAAACATAAAAAAATATCATGTATATAGTCGTTATTAGTTTCATTCATAGATTTAAATGCATATGAAATAAAAAATAATCATCAAGCAATCAACCCATCCATTTTTTTTACAAATAATTTTACAATGTTTAAATAACTTAACATTTATTAGTATCTACAAAAATAAATACAACAGAAGGCAAGGAAAATATAACATCTATTATAGCCATAAACAAAATTGAATGTGCAACATACAAAATTTTCCAGTAGAATTGTGAGAGAAGTGACAAAAATAAATATTTGGTGGAAATAATTGCAACATGTGAGAAACAAAAGAATGCATTGAAGAATGATATCAGACAAGCTGAACATGAACACATAGTGTTGAAATTACAAGATGATGTTAAAATAATATTTGAATTTATTTTGTCCCCCAAAAATGAAAGTTGCAAAATGTATATTGGGTTGTGACAATGGTAAAGAATATGATAGTTGATGTGAATACTTTTTCTAATTGTGTGTATGAATAAAGTACTTTCGGGAAAAAAAACCACACATTATACTCATCCATATAATGAGGCAAGAGATCCCCCTCGATTGGAGAAGAGTTTCCCCACAGTTCTTGGTTGGAGTATTAGTCCATATGGTAGATACATTATATAGAATGTGAAGAGTCGAGATCTGGAATAATTAGTCATAAAACAAGTAGAAGTCTCAATAAACCTTGAATACATGCCTTTTTTTATCCAATCGGTCATTGTTGTGGGTAAGTTACCTAAGCAGGTCGTTATGCATGGTTGATGTACAATAAGGATACTTACATATTATGTAGAGACCAAAGGATTTGTTGCATCCTTTCTTGGGGTGATCAAGTCATTAATGGTGAGGGAGATGATGTAGCGACCTCTTAAGCCTATGTGTGTCATCATACCTAATACACTATGTAGATGCAAGTAATATTTTCTAAGTACGTAAATTAAAGTAACTGAAGGATTGGTTGGATTAGGTACAACATGTCCAACCACATCACCTATGCATAAATATGCATGAATTATAATGAATACTTGGTTAGATTTCTTCAACAAAATCAGTTGTTATTTGTGTATTATGTATGTTCTTGTTGTTTCCATGATGTAGCCTATTATTTTAAGTTATAAGTTAGGATTATAATAAGTTTCATGCAAGGATCCTTGTCATGTTTCTTCAAGTATGATTATGTCTCAAGATTGAAAACATATACAAGTACATGGGGGAATCCATGCTTATAGATGTATATTCCTTACAAATATAGGATTAAATGGTTGTATTCCTTTACTTGTCAATAATTTCGTTTGTCCATGTAATACATGGAAATAAATTTACTGTATCTAAAAAAATATTTTATTTTATGAATCTCATGATGACAATTACATTTGTTAATTTTTATAGAAGAGTGAATATCTTAAATAGTCTTATTTTTCTTCTACGAAGATTGATTCTTCTGTTGCATTCTAACATCCTAATAAGAAAAATAAAATTTAAATTTAAAAAAATTAAATTAACATGTATGAAAACTAAAACATGTGATTTAACGTATCAACTTGAAGTAAACAAAAACTTCAATTCATAGAACATGTGCCGTGGAACTCTGAGAAAACTCGTGCTTACTATGGTCGATTCTAGTTGCAATGCCTTCATTGGAACTGCGGAAGGTTCTTAACTGAACATTTTTTTTCCAACCTTGATTATTTTTTATTTACAAAAAAACTTTGTTTTGTTTTGTTTTAAATTTTATGTGCTTATTAGTTAAAAATGTAGTCTGTTCTTTAGTATCGGAAATATGGTGAAATGGTTGGTTTGACTATATTGGTTTTTTTTTTTTTTTTTTTAATTTTTATCTTCATTTTAAGGCATGATCATGTTGTGATTGGTCTTCCTAGGAAGAGAGTCATATGGCTTCAAACAATCGATATGTCTATTTAAGAGGTGGAAAAATAAGTTGCAATGTTATGCCTTGGATTTGTTGGGAAATATGTTAGAAGTAATGGAGAAAGTCATAATTAGATTATTTTTATGATGATTATAGGATTGAGATGCTAATATTAGATCTAAAGTATTATTATCTCTTGAGTGGTTGAAACCATCTCGTTAGAAATCCTATATGTACTAGGTTGTTCTCTTGATTGAATGTAATAGATTGTGTGAGTGTTTGTACACTCTCCAGGTTCTCACCTGGAGAGCCATTTCATTTAATTATTTGATTGACCCTTTTTTATCATGGTATCAGACCTTTAGGTGGAAGCTGAGTGAGCTTGTTTAGTGAGCAGAGAGACCAGATCAGTGATTAAAAAATTGTTTGCAGATTTGTGTGGCCTATGGATGTTCTGGAGTGCGGTTGGTAACACAGCTCAGTTTGCAATAGATTAAGGTTATCAGAATTTCATGGAGTGGAGGCTATGAAGGCGAATTCTGTGGTGTGTTGGAACAACTTGGAATGTGTGTGCGTATGCTGTGTTTTTTTTTAGTCATCTACCCTCTGTGCGTGTGAGCCATAAAGTTGGAGCTGAGGCCGAGAGCCTGCGATTCAAGGCCGAGCCCTCAATCGTTAATGCTCGTTGGTGTGTGGATCGGGCTCATTGGTGAATATTGCAGCTGATCCGGCCAAGGAATGAGTGTTCTACGTATTGTTTGAAAGCTAGTGGAGTGAGAGAGGTCGTAGAGCTACGTGGAGGCACACCACAGGGAGCACCGTCGTATATTTATTGCATATGGTGTGGATGAAGGCATTGGAGGTAGGCTTGGATCATGTTAGATTCATGCCCCTTCCCAGCGTGGTGCATGGTGCAGCAAGGCGTGATGAGTTGCATCTTGGATGTGTGCATGGAATGATCGTGATGTGGTTGCGATCGTGGTTTATAAAGAAAAATTGTATTGCCCTTTGCTGAGAGTCTGAGCATATCGGCCCTCGATCTCTGTCACAGATCGCTGAATTGAGCAGCAACTGCAAGATTTTGATCAGAAGGGTGGAGGGGATTCTACTGAAGAAACACTAGTGAGGATTCTAGGAAAAGCAGTGGTGAATTTGGTGGAGGCTGGAGAGGAAGTTAGTGACAGCATGCAGTTGGGAAGCGAGGAATTTTTTTTTTCCATTGTGAGACTGGTTCAGGGAAATACATGAATAACACTTTTTTATTAAAGTTGGGGAAGATGTGCATTGGTATCTAACAAAGGACAAGACAACACTCAAAATCGATTCTCGCCACTACCTCTTTTTCATCCACCCACCGCCGGACGAAGAGACCGCCAATGAAGATAAAACTGAGGAGAGAGAAGATGATAAAGAGAGCTCTGAGATACTGAATTATGGTGTGAATTTTCCAGAATGGGGTAGGGTGATTCCCCTGCATAGACAATTAAAGAGCTTGGTGACCTGTGCATCAATCCCAAGGTAGTTTTTAACGATTCCTCTATTTATGAGCAGTGCTAAGTTTTTTATTTCCATGTTCATCAAGTTGTTTTTCAAACACAAGTAGCACCAAACGTAATTATCTCCAGAGGCCTGACATAGCTCAAGAGCGGTTAAGTTACGGAAGGGTACCTCTGTGTGGTCCGTGACATTAATTGGAGGAAGATACATTTTGGCTTTATTCTGATCAAAATAAACTTGCCTGATGCCTCCATTGCATCGCTGAAATTTGATGCCAATTTTACTAGATTGGAGGAGCGCTTCCTTCATCGATTTGCTAAAGAAGATGGTAGTGAAGGGAAAGCTTCCTTTCCAAAGATTGGTTCAAGAAATTGCACATGATTTCAAGATGGATCTACATTTCCAGATTCATGTCGTTTTAGCTTTGCAGGAGGCCGCCTATAGTGATATTCCTGCCCATAGGTTGAGCTATTTGTAAACTGACTTTGTTGGAGAGACGTGAATGCGTAAGGAGTGCCAGTAGCTGTGTGTAGACCCAGGAGCCAGCTCTGTGAGGAGGGCCGAGTTGGCGTGGGTGGACCAACTTGATCTGAGATAGGCGGTCCAATTTTTCAAATGCACTGGAAGTCGAGCTCGACTGCATGGATCACAGTGTTTATCGATTGCGGAGAAGTGAAGACTTTAATCGATAATGCAGCAAAAATGGTTGTCTGAGAAGCCACAACTCTGTTAAAGAAAATCGATTCTTTCGAGACCTAAACTGTGCAGAAGCCATGGTAAGAGGTCGTTTGACCTGCGTGGTGCAGCCAAGGCATGCTGAGCAGTGTGGATTAGGCTGCACCGGTTGAAAAGGCCGTAGAAATGATTGCATTCTAAGCCTACGTGGAGTCGATGTTGTCTCAGTCCTCAGACAAGAGGAGCGTGAGGAGCCGTGGTGCCTGTGTGGGTTAAATCTGTAGTGGAAGAAGTGTTCTTGCAAGGGAGAAAATTAGAAGGAGAAAATGGTTCGTCAAAGTAAATTGAAAGAGTCTCAAAGAAAATTTAGGAGAAAGCATCAACGGAGAAGTGAAAAACATTGTGTTGTAGAATTTTGTGATTTGTTTGAGGTTGACGGTGATGGACCAACTGCTGATCAAGGTGCAGATTTGGAATTTGGTGAGATTATTAAATGGTTAATGCTAGATTTACCATATTTTTCAGGTATGAATTATGAAAGTTGGGAAAATGAAATAAAAATAGTACTATGGAAGTTAAATATAATAGATTATGTTAAATATGTTATTAATGATAGTGGAGATACAGTAGTATTACTTCTTATAACATTTGCAGTAGATGACAACATCATACTCAGCACAATATATGAATATGGAGAGATTCCTAGTACAAATTTTTTATGGTATGTTTTAGAGATGAAATAATATTTGAATGAGGGCAATGATGCTGAAGATATTTCTCTTGATAATGATCCCATATTTGATTGTGAAACTAAAGATGCAATGATGGGTGATGCATGTGTATCTGTAATTGAAACTTGTAATGATGAAAACACATCATTATTGTAGAACTTGAAATTTTTCCTCATGTAGAAATCAAGTTTGATGAGACTTATATATCTCATGATGAGTGGATCAATTTGATGATTGAAAAACATCTTATTGATGAATTACTATTTGGTGAGAAGGAAAGCCTATCTTCACATATAGATCAAACGCAGAACATGCTTGCAGCAACAGAACTGGATGAAGGCATAATTAAGTCAGCAGAAATGAATGAAGTAGGGAGAGATGGTGAAATGAAAGCTCTCCTAAAGGAGCAGGAAGATGAAAGTAAGTGTGATCATATTTATAAACCTAACATTTTTTTCTGTGTAGATATTGGTAGGCAAGAAACAACAATGAATTTTGAAGAAGAATTGAAGTTTCTTGAAGCATGGCTTGAAACACCGTCTCTTTATGAAATTAACACAGAAATTGCAGTAATCAATTGGTGAAGATATCATTGCTGATGTTCAGATGATTGACATTGGAAATAGTGAGAAGGAACGTTCTCCTATTAAGCCTGCTATAATTCTGAGAAGGATGAGTACAAGAATTCAAGTTTTCCTTCACAAGGGAAGAAATGAGGCAAAGATACATCACTATCTCATGGCGAGGAAAGTGAAGATGAAGCGTCGACTCAGAATGAAGAATTATGGATTCATAAGCATAAATACTAAGATGAAAACTCTGTTACCAAGTTTTTTATGTCTTTTACCATTGTAATCCTAGCTGAGACTAGACCAGCATGCGTATGCTATCATATGTTTTTTTTTAGTACCCTTTCTCCATTAAGGGGGAGTGATAGAATTAATGGAGAAAGTCATAATTAGATTATTGTTATGATGATGATAGGATTGAGATGCTAAGATTAGATCTCAAGTCCTATTATCTTGGGAGTGGTTGAAACCATCTTGTTAGTTAGAAATCCTATATGTACTAGGTTGTTCTCTTGATTGAATGTAATATATTGTGTGAGTGTTTGTACACTCTCCATGTTCTCACCTAGAGAGCCATTTCATTTAATTATTTGATTGACCATTTTTATCAAAATATTACAAAAGGGATTAGGTTCTTCAAAATATTTTTAAATAGTTTTTCGGCCCCAACTTAACTCATGTATTTTTAAGTTGATATTAAATAGCATCATTTTCATCAAGTCAGAGGCCACTCTAACTGTTGTGGTTTGAGAGCATTTCCTCGTTGAAATTCCAATATGGGTTATTGTTTGTCATTTTAAAAGTGACACCATATCTAGTAGTACTATATAAGAATTTCTACTACATTATTTTTGTAGGAACAAAATAATATTTGATGAAAAGTGTATCTGTCCAGATAGAACATGTTATGTGAGCTGACTCATGCTGCTAATACCCTTCATATGAAACATTTAGTTTATTTGACAATCGAGGCTATTGCTAGGATGACTGAAGGGAATACACCTGAGGATATTCAAGAAAACATTAGTCTTCCTTATAGGTTGAGGATGAGATAAATGTATTTTTAGGCCTACTTATGCAAATTATTTGTTGGAATTATAGGAGAAGAAGCTATAACCTTTAAAAAATATGACAAATGATTTTTGTATTAAACTCTTAAATCAAATAAACAATATAAGATGAGAAGAAATGAAAGAAACATAGAAAATTAAGTCAAAATGGAAAATACTCTGTTATAATATTTAATTTATATACATGTTGTGTATCTATTAAATATTTTTACCATTAACTTCCCTACTCTTTTTTTCTTAACTTCCCTACTCTTTTTTTCTTAGTTCATTTTTTCCTACAGTTTTTTCTATGTTTTTGAAACTAGTCATTTTAGAGAATTATTATTTTCACCACACTCAGAAGTTATCAATCTGTAAGCATTATTGGATTAAATCACATTGGGATTTCATATTTCAGATTCATTACTCGAGTGCAATCAATAGGGCCATGAAATTTGTAACAAGTATATAGCTTCAAAAACTTACCCCAGTAATTTTTTTTTTATTATGGATATTCACCACTCTTACACTATAAGGAATGACAACATATATTTATTGGTCCATTAAATTCATATGGATGGAATATTACATTTTCTCACATCCCTTGGGTACTGTGGTTTGTTATATTAATGTTTTGTGGTGATAACTTAACCGGTGCTATGTTTCGGGCTTAATTCTAGCTCTCATCATTTACTTTGGGTTTTCTATTATGTACTTCGAGATTGTTGATATCGGCCACAAAAACAAACCTTAATGAGACCTCATGAATTGTTGCGTACTTGTGATCTCAAATTTGTAAGGTATTTTTATTGCACAAGTGATTTCGATGTGGAATGATTTCTGGCAATCAACTCTGTCACACCGCCCTACACTTGGTGTTCTTTCCACTGTTGATCAGGACTTTATCCTACCATGATTATGCACTGGGGTTGGTTAATGACCTCAGGAACATAACTAATTTCATAGTCTCATTGTTGTGCTTCAGTCGAAGGGTCTGGAGGCGATTTCTGCTAGCCTCATGGTTGTGACAGGTATCGACAGTTTATCCAGTGCAGTCGGTAGAATGGCGACCTCCAGGGCAGCTTCCTCCCTGCTACAGGTATTCGGCCTTCCTCCTCGAACTTTTCTTGCAGCATTTACGCAAATTTTCGATCCTCAGTTTCCAATCGGTTGGGAATCTGTTAAATTTTCAACAATTTTCTTGTTTACTCGCCTGTGGCTTCCTCTAGTGGGCGGTATACTCATTGTTTTATTCTTCTTTCGTGGCATCCTGTTGAGTTACTGGAAAAAAGGGTTCATGCTCCATTTTGGCTTCCACCATTTCCTGAAGAGCTACAGGTAATTCTCACTTCGAGTACCGATATTTGTTTTTATATTTGCAATAGTGAAGACAGGGTTACACCCCTTGTTTCTTCCTGGGTTCTTCTATCACTAAAAAATGTTTTGACCTGTTGACAGGTACTATCCGCTTCGCTCCTACCCGTTTCAGGATTCTTGGGCTATTTACCGTGATTTCGTCTGCGAAGAGAGAAAACTAATCCCTACATCTATTTACAGGTACCCTTCATATTGACGGGGTCTGAACCCTAGGTTTTTCCTTCGACTGGGTTTCCTTAGTTAATGGAGTTTTTTATTGGGGTTTTCTCAGGTCTTGAACCTGTAGCCTTGTTGTCGCAGTCGACTGCTGCCCATTATTTATTGTTAGAATGAAGGTTTTAGCCAAGGTTTACGGCTTGTGTTGAATAGTATATTTCATGCTCCAACGTTCTCGAAAGGTTTCATTCTAAGGGTTCCCATTTCAGAATTACTGTGCATAAATTTACAGTGAACTGACTGGCTGGGATTTTGTTTACCCGTGATCTCTTTTTATTTCATTTTTTCATAATAAACCTCGGCGGTTTGGGTTTTTTAACTGATTCCTCTGTTTTTTCGTTTATATGGCTTATTTATATGGATAATTTGCGAAGCATATGGATTCTCGTCGGTCTTCTCTGTTTCTAGTACTTATAAGAAAGTATGATGAGGGGTATTTATGTAAATTCCTATTGAAAATGATTTATTGGTGTAATGTGGTGTGCCGTGAGACTCTTATCTGTATATTTCTCAGTTTCTTTTGATGGCGGTCCTTTCGAGGTTTATTTATTATGTTTTCTACGTTATCTACTTATGGTGTTCTATACTTATGAGGGTTTCATCTGACTAGAAAAGCTAATAACTCACTTGTTCGTTGCTGTAAATTTTCCTTAGACTTTTCTGATTTATGTTTCCGTTAATAAGGCTGGAACCTATGCCAGACACTGTTCCTTTAGTAAAAGCTTGGGTTAATCTATTGTTCCTGTTTTTTTTTTTAAAGAATGTTACAGATGTCCGGACCACCAGTTCGTCCGTGTTTTATCACAGATACGAGGGCGACCTACCCAGAAGCTTGGGTTTTCAGGCATTATGGGTTAAGGGCCCTCCTGACATTACATTCTCTATTTTTATTATTTACTCCTACATTATTAGCTCAGGGAAAATATTATGACATTGGTATACACTGTTTAATCCGTACTTTGATAATTTTTTACTCTATACTACCATCTACTCATTTCTGGAAAAAATTCTAGTGTCAAATACTATTTCAATCAATTGTATAGAAACATGATTACTTAGCTTGCTTCTGTTGTAGGTTACCAATACAAAATAGAAACAATAAATAATACTACATTTACCAATTTTCCACAGAAAAGATCTACTTAATACAGGCAACCTTAAATGTAACAGAAACAACCTTTCTTCTACTTTTTAAAGAAAGAAAACTAACTGCATTTCACTCATCTGAGTCTAAATCCGACTGATGGTATTTGGTGCCTCCCTTCCACGAGTTGGGGCAATTACATCCCACAACTCTCCCCCGTGCTCCACGACTAGGCCTTCCTTGAACACCAAATTCTGGAGGAGAAACTGGGGACAATCCGGTCCAATTCTCCAACTCCAGTGAAACAGTAATTCTGGAGGAGAACTCGGGACAGTCCGGTCCAATTCTCCAACTTTAGAGGACAGTCTGCTCTGAGAATTCCTTTTCCAGAATGGTAGATTTCCTTTCCACGCACAAAACCCCAAACTCTCCTTAGAATTCCTTATTTATTCCAGAGTTTTTCTTTGGGTAACTGTGGAACTGTTTTTCTATTCAACTAACTCCAGATCTTGATTTACTTTTACCATCAATTTTTACTCATGAAATTAATTTCACAGGAAATCTTTTATTCAATACCAAAAATTAATTTTGTTCAAATATTCTAATTGAAATAAAACAACAATCATAATTAATCCATAATTAACAAAGCCTAACCATTTTTCAACAGCTAAGACAGTGGTTACAAAATTCGAGTTCTTACATTTTACAAGTCTATCATTTGTAATTTAATTCGCATGTTCATTTGTTTAGTTATTTGCCAACAATTTTGGTTGCTTAATAGCTGTAGACTTTAATTTCATATGACATTGTGTGATTTACAGTGTTTTTTTGTTTTTTTTTTTTTTTTTTTTTAACTGAGGTGAAATTTGTGATTCATAAAGTTTCATTTCTGAAATAAATATTTCAACGTTTACATTTCTGATTCCCTACATCCTGGAATTTGACCGTGAATTGTGGTTCGGTTGAGTACTTTTTTCCGATGGCTAGCTCTTTCTCTATTTGTTAAACTTCCAAAATTTGTCATCACCTTTGACAAAAGTAAGAATTTGTTTAAATATGGTTCATTTTTGTGTAATGTGTACTTAAAATGGTGGATGATTAGGTCATGGCAATATATATTTTGGAACAAATTGTCCACTTTAGAAACGAATATATTCATGTGATTTTCATTCCTCTGAAACTGTTCATCGCATTATCCAAACATATTGAATTTAGAATATCAACATTGGTAGAATTTAGAATGTCCAACAATGGTAAGGAGCAGCTAAGGAATGAATGTGCCTCAGTACCACACAAATTTGTAGACACTCAAGTCCATATTTGATCTCTTCCAAATATAGTTTTGGATCGTACCCACTTGGTCAGAATAAACATCCCCACTTTATCATTCTAGTAGCCACCAAGCAATCACCTTTGAATGCATCCACAAATATTTTGAGTCACAATCACATAACATGCTTCTTACCAATATGAAAACCTATTACTTTTCTTGCACATATCTTGAAGTTCGCCTTACCCATGGGACTTTTAATATCCTTTCTACTCGATTTTAGTGGACTATTCAATGGATATGACTAAAGAGTGTCCTATATAATGATTTTCAATATAATGCTTATTGATAACATATTCATTTGACCACGCATTAACAATGTTGTAGTGCATTTAAAAAATGTAAATTATATAGTGATATTTAGTTTATAAAATATTAATTTAAAAATATTTGTAAATTTATTTATTAAAAAAATAAGTATAATTATTTAACAAAAATTATGGATATTGAAAAATATTTTTAAAAATAAATTATTTTAGAAATAATTATATTATTCAATTAATTAAAAGTAATTTAAACTTTTATAATTAATTATAAATATAATATTATAAAAATTATAATGAAATAAGTAGTTGGTTCAGTGTCATCGTTAAAGGGCTTTGCTATTAAAAGGCCACAATTTAATTTTCCGAACACTTTTAAGGATAGGAGTCTTGGAATATACAAATATTCTAGTTGTAATCAATTTATATATATATATATATATATATATATATATATATATAACATGTATTTAGAGGTTAAAAATAAAAAAATGTTTAATTTAATATTAAATATAAATAAAAAATATCTTATTAATTTATATTTGAAATTATTAAAAAATTAATTTTACATTTGTTAAATGATTTCATATTTATATTTTAAAATATTAAAAAAATAATATATATATGGAAAAAGTTAACTTTTTTAATAAAATTAGTTATTCAATAAGATATTTAATTTTTAAAATATTAAAAATAAATAATATATATGCAAATAAATTTAAATATTAAAATAATAATAATAATATATATGAAAAAAGTTAATTTTTTTTAACAAAATTAATTATTAAATAAAGTAATATTTATTACAGAAAGTCATTAAAAATCATTAAAAGCAAAGTGATTGAGGTAAAAGTTAGCCTTATTCATAATAAATAATTGAGGTAAAAGTTTATTATGTGAAAAATAAACTATTTTATAAATTATAAATAAAAGTTGCTTAAACTTATATTTTAAATAAATAAACAAATTCAAAATAAATAGATAAAAGATATTCAAAAATAACAATAAAAACATATATTGTTTTTTTATAACTTTGTTTACTTTGTTTTTAGGAAATATTTATGGATTTTGTTTTAATTTCATTTTTTGAAAATCATATTATCTATCTAGGATATTGATTATTGAATTATATAACCAATAGAATAATAAACTCAAAATGGCAAAGTCAAAAACACAATTTCAAGTGAAATTGATGCAATGTCACTATATTTGTATCTTATACATGTAGTAATATGCATAAAATACATCTACACAAAAAAAAAACATAGTGTATCATCTCTGGTAACCTCGCATGGAAATTCATGGAGTTTTAAAATTTGTATACAATTTACCTATCCAAATTACTATATAGTTCCCATCAAACATTGGATATAATATTAATCCTTACATCCAGTAGATATAATCTTCATCATTACATATATTAACTTTAGTAGAGGAATAGTGATTTACATAACCTAAAATTTTTACACAATTTACCCATGAGTAGCTATCCAAATTATTATTCCAGAGTACCCATTAACCATTAGATATAATATTCATCATCACATAGATTAAATTTAGTAGAGGAAAAGTAAGCTACATAGCCATTAACAACCATTGTTGTATTATATTAACATAAACTTTCTTATGCAACCTTACATCATTTTCACGATTAATTTAACTAAACTAGTTAATCACATACTTGATATTATAAAAATTAGCTCATGTAAGGAATCCACATCATAAAGGTAGTTCATGAGACAACAACATCGTTAGACAGCGATATACCCCCTAAAATCCGTATGGTGAAAACCAACGAAAATTTAATTTTATTATTAAACGCTCGTGAGGATGTTCACCCCTCACTCAATGGCTTATAAGGGAGTCCATCCCTTTACCATTCTCATATAATATTACAAGTAAATTTCATTTAAATACAAAATATCCAGCCTAAATCTATTACAATAATCATGACATCGTTTACCCACAAATATTCAATCTTTATTTCTTTGTGGCGTGGTTATTCCTTCATTAGACCATCCTATAGCTCAGACTCATTTGCATGGACCATTAATCCTTTACCTGCCATCATGTTAAACATAATATATCCTTTGCACAGGTCACCATCCATTCATGCCATTTTATTCATCAACGATATTTTATATCATGATTAGATAAATCATTAATTAACCAATAATCAATATTTAAAAGTGATCCTTTAACATCTATTCATGTGCATACATCAGATGCAAATATAATATCATAACATGCTTCTTCTAACATCACTACTCATGGATTAAGTGCAAGAAAATAATTATCAAGCATGTCAAAATAAACACCACCTTACTATGATCCTTCACATATTGGTACAAGACAAATCACTACAAATGTCCATAAATTCCTTTAAAGGAAACTAACACATTGTGCATTCGGGATACTTAAAATTTAACAAGATTACTAGCCCTTCAACTAATACTTTTGGTGCATGCAAATAAGTAAAGGAAATTAACATAATGAATGTTATTCCTATGCATGTAAATTCATATACTTCACAAAACTATCTTTTCGAATGTAGGATAACCCAATATGTTGTCATTTCCTGCTTGTGAATGTATATTCCTTACAAAAGTTAACTAACAAAAATATTGCACACATATACATATTATTTCAAAAGAATATAATATAAAAGTTATGATAACATAAAATTAATCTCATATAATTTGTTCTAAAGAAATATAGCTAAATAGTTCTTTTATCCGTGGAAAGAGCACATCTTTATAAACCAATGATTATTCTGTCCATGCAACATGTGTTTTTCCTAAAACAAAGAGATTTAATTCAATGCAAACAACCTTTTCAAGAAATAAGCTTTCATTTTTGTCTTGTATGAACAAGATTCATATGCATCAATTAAAAGAAAAATCTATTTCTATTTGAATAGATCCATCTTAAAATTCTTTCGTTTCATACATGCAACTATGAACTTTTTTTTATAAAAATAAACTATGTTAATGAATATTGCTTATATGTATTTAAAAAAATACATTTTCTTCAATAAATTTAGTAATGATTATCTATGTGTAGAGAAGAACATGTTCCCTTGAAGAAACTAAAAACAATCTTATACTCATACAAGAGAATCTAGCCCATTAGTTGTTTGTATCATGCATGCAATGCATATTTATTTCACAAGAAACTTTGAAAAATAACTATTAGCACAATGAATTTAACCATATATTTCTTTTCAAGAAACTATTATTTAAAAAAAATACATATTCTATTCAAAGAAAACCTAGCCACTTTTCATACTATCTCCTCAATAACTTTACATGTCTCATGCATGCATCTTTTCTCAAGATGATATATTTGCTACTTAGAAATAATTTTGTGTGATCTATTCTAAGAAAATGACAAATCTACTCAAATTTTAATAGAAAATATTGACATGTAATATTTATAAGAGAAACTATGTATTTACTTAGCTTTCATATCCAAGAAATATTGTAATTTCTCTCATGAAAATGACAAAGCTACCTAGATTTCAACACACAAGTTTCACATGTAGTATTTCTTTCAAGAAATTAATACGATTTTTTAATCTCTTACCATGCAATTTTCTTTCAAGAATGGCACGGTTACTTATCATTTATATGAAATACCCTTGAAATGAATGTTTAATCATATTTAAATGCACATAACTATGTAAAAAATATTTATATACACCCTTATTCATGGCAATGACTACTTTACCTTTTTTTAAATATAGAAAGATTCATATGAAAACTCTAATTTCAAGGATAATGATAACATTACTTATCTCTTGAGCGTAATCTCTATGAAATTGGTGACTTGCAGGTTAGAAATCTTAAAGGCTTCAATGAGATGCAGTCACCATCGTCCTCATTCTAGAGCATTCATACTCAATGGATACATTTATCATGGACTCTCTCTCAAATCAAGAAATGTATATCTTTACACAATCAACTGTGTTTGGACAGAACTTCGAAGTGGAAGATGAAAGGAAGTGAAGGGAGCAAGATGTCTCCTACTGCAGCAAAGACTTTATCTCCAATTTAGAGGATAGTTTAACATTAAAACAGATAGATATATTGGAAACAACTTGAAATGGAAACGTGAATCATGTGAAGCAAGCAATATGTATATAGAAATATCTCCTCGGAGCTTTGAAGTGGAAGCCCAGAGCATTTGAAGTGAGTAGGATGCCTCAAGATGCAATGTCTTGGAACTTTGAAAGGGAAGCCCGAATCATGTGAACCTAGTAAGACACCTTTGGCTACAACTTATTGGACTGAAAGAAGGGCATGTTCATTGTCTAATTATTTAATAAAATCACCCCCAATTCAGGAATTTCACCTTGTAGTATTTTTATTGTATATATTATATTCCTTCAAAAAAATATACTACCATCCTCTCTCGATAAACTCTTAGAGCATGACCTTAGTGAAAAATATTGTTACCAAGAACTATTCACCTTAACTTCTTATTAATTTAATTGTAACAATATTTTAATAGATTAAACAAAGGCCAACAAGATAGAATAATAATATTTGATAAATGGTAAATGAGATATTCAGGTTTCAGGGATATTACGTACACCCCCCTAAAAGAGAATCATGCTCAGTTTTCATCCCTCGTTGGGAATTATCTTTTATTCATAATATAAAAATATAAATAACCTAATATGAGATCCTTCCATCCAAAATGAAGGATTTAATTTTCTAAGAAATACCAATAAGTAAAAACAATAACATTTAATCAATATTCATAAGCATTGATAGCTGAAAAAATATGCAAGTTCTACTTGCCATCACGTTAGCATTATTCAAATTCATAGAATAAAAAATGAATCTCTATACCAAGTTACCATTATTTACCAATCACTCCTAGAATTCATGGTCACTTTCATGCAAGCACTCCAACAGTTTGATATCCCAACATCAAGCACCCTCTAATCTATGAATAATAAATCCAACATAATCATATTAGTTAGAACATTTTCAATCAAATGAAATACTTCTAATTATCAACCAATTATTAAATGTCAGTTGATATTTCAATCATAGTACTTCTAAAAGTACTTAGAGAGCACCAACACTCTAGTTCTCGAAATGGTAAATCATTACACCACATGCATAGTCTTCTGTCTTAGCACCC
The DNA here is from genome assembly GCA_034641835.2 of Pinus albicaulis. Classification (NCBI taxonomy): domain Eukaryota; kingdom Viridiplantae; phylum Streptophyta; class Pinopsida; order Pinales; family Pinaceae; genus Pinus; species Pinus albicaulis. Next base: position 1,199,010,433 of record CM076570.1, read on the forward strand.
GCTCAAGACCCAAATAATACCTCTACAGTACTTAGAGATCGCTTATATCTCCAATCACCAAAATGATCAATAATTTCATCAAGTACAACTGTATAAGCCCTTGCTACATATATTTGTAATATTAGTAATAAAATAAAGGAACTAAACTGCCAATAATTCCTTACTGAGAACTAGTCTCATTTCCTATCAAGACGTACATAGAATTCTTTGCACAAACACAACAAAATCATTTTTAATAAAATGCATAACTGATTACTTAATTTTTTCTTCTATGAGAACCATAGTAGGGTAAATAATGATAATCCCAACCAATGAGAACTAGTTTCCACAACCAAATTGAGTCATTTTCACATCCACACATTTCTCTGACAGAGATCATACTATTTCTAATATGGAATTCTACTAACCAACTAGGTCAAGAATTCCAATGACCACATAGGGTCCAATATAGGGTTCATCTTGCCATCATCCTACCTATTCCTCTAATAGTGCCCCGTTAATGAAGAATATTTGGCCTCCTCCATCATGCTAAAAAATGGACAGAGTTGCCTAAGACATTTTCCCCTCTTCATCATCCTTGGAAAATCTTTTCCCTTACTTGGATCATCTATCTCTAACATAGTAAATGTTGGCATGAAAGCACTATCAACCCCTCCAGGAAGGAAAGCACCATCAGTCCCTCCGGGCATGAAACCACCATCAACTGAAGGCCTTCTACCCTTTCACAACTGTAAACAACTATATAGTATATTAAATTTCTCTTTTAGAACTCTTTCCCAAAACAATTTACATAATGAACAATATGCACATTTCATTATTAAAAAAAAATATTTATGTAGATCATGCATTAATAAAATATGAGTACGCAATATCTATATTGAGAGGAAACATAACTAACATATAGGTAATATACAGTTTGAATTTCTAAATAACACAATCATTCCTATCATAACATTATAGCTTTCCATTTACAGTTGCAATTTCAATTACAAATTTTCATGTTACTGTTAATCTACTCTTTCTTAATCTCATCAACAATGCTAGTCATAAATATGAATTGTTTATACAAGTATTCACTTTCACAACAATTTTAGTTTCATGCATATGAAACTATCATGCATAAAAGTATATACAAATATTCATTAATGTGTAAATGTCAATAATAGTTACGATAAAAATCCATACATTTCCAATCCCAACAGTGTATTATTACCAACAACCCGAAAAATGAACTAACTACTACAAGCACTTGTTTACAACCTGCAATAAGCTTAAATCAAAACCAACTAATGCATACAAGTTTTAATATCTAGTCATGTAACACTAACTAATAAGTGGTACCAATTATCTTAATGCATCCATGACACAACTCAAACAATAACTAGCCAATACAGTCAAGTCACACTACTTAACATATAAAAAGGTTCATTCAATTTAATTTTAAAACACTCTATCATCCTCTTCAAGGACATTCCCCATATTTTACATTCATGTCCCCATAAGTAGTGCAGTAGCCTTAGTCAAGATTATTTCATGTATCAATAAAATTGTCATATATGTAAAGGCTGATAGATGATTTTAAATTTCCTTAGTGAGTGTTTAAGATTTTTCATAGGTATAACATAGGTTTTGTTTTCTTTTATCCTCATTAGGATTCAAAAGTCATGAACACAATTTTGCAGTAGACTTTATTACTTACTAATCTTCAACATGGTTAGAAAAATGGATCGCATATTTGATGTCAAATGTAGTCTACTTCATATGTCAATATGTAGATAGTTAGACTCATAGCTCAGTTTATGCGAATAGTAGCATACCTCAATTTCTTGTCTGATTAACAGTTCTCAAAGGCACCAATGTTGCAACCTTCGGCTCTCATACATCTTGTAACATATCCAAGTAGTCTCGCATGGAAATGCATGAAGTTAGAAACTTTTTACACAATTTACCCATGAGTAACTATCCAAATTACTATTCCAGAGTACCCATAAACCATTAGATATAATGTTCATCATTACATGGAGTAAATTTAGTAGAGGAATATTAAGTTACATAACCATTAATAAGGACTGTTGTAACATATTAGCATAAATTTTTTGATGAAATCGTTCATAATTTTCATCATTCCTTTAACTAAATTACTTAATCACATACTTTATATTATAAACATCAGTTCCTATAAGGAATCTACATAATAAAGGTAGCCCACGATACAACAACATCATTAGACACCGATATACCCTGGAAACCCTATAGGGTGAAAACCAACAAATATTTAATTTTATTACTAAATGCTCATGAGGGTGTCCACCTCTCACTCAGTGGATTATAAGGGAATCCATACCTTAAAAATTGTAATAAAATATTACAATTAAATTTTATTTAAATACAAAATATCCAACTTGAATTTATTACGATCATTAGGATATCACTTACCCACAAATATTCAATCTTTATATATTTTTGGTCTAGATTTTACTTTTGTGGACCATCGTGTAGCTTGCACTCATCTACATGTACCAATAAATTTTCCTTTCACCATGTTAAATATAAAATATCCTTTTCACAAGTCACCATCCTTTCATGCCATTTTTTCGTCAACAAGCTTTGATATCATGATTAGATAAATAATTAAAAAAAAAAGTAATCAATATTTAAAAATTGATCCTTTAACCTCTATTCTTGTGCATACATGACATGTAAATATAATATCCCAACATGCTTATTCTAACATCACTACTCATGCATTAAGTGTACAAAGATAATTATCAATCGTGTGAAAATAAACACCACATTACTATGACCCTTCACATAATTGTATAAGGCAAATCTATACAAATGTCCAAAAATTCCATTAATTAAAACTAACACATCATACATTGGAGTTACTTAAACTTTAAGAAAAGCATTGGCCCTTCAACTATTACTTTTGGTGCATGCAAATAAGCAAATGAACTTAGCATAATGAATTTTATTCCTATGCATAAAAATGCATATACTGTTAAACATGACTATGGTGAACATAGAATATGAAAGATAAGCATTGAGTGCAATAGTATTCACATGATATATATTTTTAATAAATTTTACATTACCATTGGATTCCATATTCTAAGGTCTCTTGGACTCCCTTTGAATTCTCATTCCACACCAACCCTTATAGGATTAGGTGTCAAATTTTTCCCCCTTAATCCGAAAGGATATGTATGAGTCCAAAATGAGAATTGTAATCAAAATGTGCAAAAATTCGTGGAAGCACTAAAATGAATCTGCTCCCTAAAATGTTGGCATAAGGTGGTGGTTTGAGCATGACCAAAAACATTGGAACACTTAGTGCAATTCTCGAAAATCATGCAAATATGGCAAGAAGTTGAAGTCTTCTGCTAGAGGAAGTGCTACTAATGATTTGAAGAGGGAGACCTTCAACTTGGAAATTAGCGGTTTGCAACATAAGTGAAAAGGGTAGAGCCTCAACCTAAAAAGGGATTTATCAAGCTACGGTGGTTTAAGGATGACCACCAACTCTAGAATACTTAATGCAATTTGTGGAACTACTTAATAACTGGAAAGAAGTTGAAGTCTTCTCCTAGAGGAAGTGTTCACAATTATTTGAAGAGGGAGAAGCTCAATATTAAAATGAAGGTATCAAACCTTCATAGATGATTTTAGGCTGACCACCAACTAAAGGCATGCTCAAGGGAATCTTTGTATCTAGATACAACTTTGAATCTCGTATGATAGGTTATGGATCAGGCTCACTTGATGTGGCTTTGAAACTTGTATATGACCATCACTTCCCTCGATGTCAGAAAGAAGTTGAGAAGATGGAGAAAAATAAACTCCAATATTTTTCAATACTCTAGAAAAAAATATGTCATATGATTGAAATATATTCTTGGTTGTTGAAGCCCATTTCCAAGAAGTGATCCATCAAGATGAATCCTTGTTGTTGCAGAAGGATTGTTTCTGAAGCACTTGTGTGAAGAATTATTGACCTTATGACAATGCTCACATGGTTTAATATAAAAACGATAATATTTCCTATGGTGAACTCTATCACAATGATGCAGGAGAATCACGGTTCCAAAATTTTGTACATTTAGTAGAATCTAGGGGGTCTTATGTGTTCAAGAGACTCGTATTCAACTAATGTAACCTTAAATATTTTGAGTGTTTGATGTGAAACATTTAGAATAGGGTTTAATTAATTAATGAGAGGCATATTTGTAAATGTTCTCAAATGTAGGAGAACATGAGTGATTGATGAGTGATTGGTGTGGATTGAGATATTCTAAAATATTGCAAATCTTAGATTAGAAATTAGTTCATGCTTTTATGGATTTATGGAGGATCCTTAGGATTTATTTGAATGTTGACATCCTCAAGGGATAAAGAAGATATTTTAGGAACTAATTAATGACATAGAGGATTTTTGGGATTTTTTTGAGAAACCAATGAATTTGAACCAAAATTGGTTACAGAACCTTTTGTATATAATTGTAAAGCATCAAAGGTGGAAATGGTAGAAAAGGGATCATTATTTTGAGATAGGAGGTTTTATTATAAGCCTACGGGCACAGAGAGAGAGTGAAGAGAAAATGGCCATGTAAATACATATCAGGCCAAAACTATATAATAAACATGTAATATCTCTCCTTCCCAACAAATGTTTTTTTTTTTTTTTTTTTACCTTAATTCACTATCTTCATAATTATTTTCTTAATTTAATCTTGGAGATTTCTCCAACTCACTTTAGGGACATGACACTTAATTTCACCTTTCACTTGGTTACTATAAGTGGCAGATCAATGATATATAAATGTTTACTCTTAAACATTTACACACTTAACATTCTATACCTACATCTTACTTATCATATGTCTTCATTAACCTATCCTCAATGTACATCTTTTACATACCCTATATTTCCACCAAGTATACATATAAAATGCATGTAGGCAATTATTCCATATGCTTTCAGGAGTTCTCTCATTATAATCCCCCTTTTAATTTATAATTAACTATTCCACTTACCTTTACTATTTAACAACCTAACCTTATCTTTATACATATATTCATATATCGTTAAAGGTTTTGTGTTTACATGGTTTATGCATAAATTTAACTCTTTAATTAATCGTTGTTAATGATTCCCAAGGACTCTAACAAATATGATGACTATACCACCAAATTTAACTCATCCTTCCCATACGAACAACATGTCTTGAGAGTAGTTGAACTTATTAATGGTGAAATCAATGAGGTGAGAATATCTATGTTTTTATTTTATGAAATAATAGTAATTGACGTTTAACATATTAATGAATACTGCAATGACCCATGTGAATAGTACCATAACTCTTAACTCCCTCCTAAGTTTAAATCTTTCTCGGAATTTACTACACTTTTGAAATGAAGAGACCTAAACATAGATCCCTACACGTATTTCTCTGTGCTTAATAATCTGACACATGGATGGAAGGATGGTTATTCAGACTAGCGTTTTTCCATATGGTTTTTAATACTCAGTTTCCCTCATTGCTTTAGCCTCTGCATTCTCACATTTCCAGTTTATGTTCTAAGATTTTTGTGTGAGGTTCCGAGGATGCCTGAAGGAAGTAACAGTGGTTCCCTATTTGCCTTGACTTTGTCATTTTTCTACCAGTGTAAGTTTGTTTTTTTTTTCTCATTACTACTCATATTTTTCATTTCTTTCACCAACATTTCTGCATGATACTCATTTTGATTTATATGGTTTAATCTCTGAAAAAAATTCTTAACTGACAATAGCAAATTCTTTAATAGTGCAAGAGTTGTATACGCAATTAAATGAAAACTCCTTCTACTTGTCTGGTTAATTTCACCTCAATGCTTGTACTCATCATTATGCTTAATACATTAGATTCCTTTAGATCAAATTCTGGTTATCATTTGAAAATGGGTCTTTTCGACTCAATGATTCATAATAGTAATTGGGTATATTTAGAAGCGACTTCTCACTCATTAACGTTGCTTTCATTTCTTCTTTTCATAAAATGGAAGACGTTTCTCAAGCTTACTCATGGCTTTCATGAAGTAATAGAGAAGTCGTATTCTCTCTCTCAACTTACCATGACTGGTAAAACCCCCAAAAAAAAAATTCTGGGAGTATGCATAGAACTCGGTCTTATGTAATATACTTTTCCACAGAGTTAAAATTCATTTTGTTTTCCTTACTTGCATAAGGTATGGGACCCTTTCTTGTTTCAAAACATTCTGTATAATTAAATTTTCGTTTCCTGAAATCAATATCATCTATCTTATTGACGCTTCCTGATTTTTAACCTCGTACAATGTTTCCCGAACCTAACCTTCTTGGCCATTCTAGGTATGCAGGTATACTTGTTCAAGCTTCATTTTAGTTTGTACTTCCATGACTTCCAGTTTCCCCTGGTGTACAATTTAACTAAGCGTTCCTCTTTTTTCATAGGTTGTTATCGTTTACCTGGTTTTCTTCGTAGCTAAATACTAGTTGTGGCATTCAGCTGACTTGTTTTTATTTCACATTTCTGCTAATTGTCAATTAGAAATTACGCTAAAGCATTCTTAAGAGAACTCGATCTCACGTGTACAAGGACTTTATGGGTTGGCTTATTATATCAAATTGCAACTGCATAACTCTAATCTAAATTATTTTGTCTTTTACTGGATTTGTATTTAGTGGAGTTTACCCAGGAACGAGCCATGCTTGACTCTTAAAATTAATTCTATGTAGATATACCTTTGGCTTCAAAAAGTTATATCCAGCACATGTATTTCCATTTCCAACTATTTTAATTCCACGGTGGTAATATTTTTATGTAGTTCAGGTCACAGTTAATAAATTTTTAGTTTATGAATGTTCTGTATAAATACAAATTTACAAATATATATATATATATATATATATATTCCTGGGTAGTTTTTCCCAGACATATAAATACTCATCTAGGTGTTTATTTAATGTTATATCTATTGCTTTACTTGCATCAATTTTTAACAGTAAAATCCTACTCATTTTCCTTCGTCCTCTTAATATCATGCAGTACATCATTATTCAATTTAAGCCAGCATATATTTATTTGGTAACTTGTGTTATTACTACAGAAGTAAATTGTTGCCTCTAATTTCAATTCAACATGCATAAATTTTGTAGATCTTTAAAATTCTCTAAAGATTTTGTTCTATCACAAAAATCCATTTTCTTCTATTCAATTGATATATTAGGCTCTTAGAGCTCTACTAGAACTTTTATAACAATTGCAATTAATTTACATAAATCTATCACTATGTCTTTTATTCTGCCTCTATATACTGATAGTCTATTTCATCTACAATTTTTCAATCTCGTCTCATATTCGTATGGTATAAATTTTCTAAAATATGATGTAAATTTAATTAGCGAAGATATATAGTTCTCTATAAAAATTCCACGCATAAAATTTCTTATGCTGTATATGCCATTCTCTTTCTTGGTTTAAAAAATATCTCTGTCAAATAGCATACTGTACTTTTCTAATATTATATCTAGCACATAGTAAATTTATAATATCCTCTATCTTTACACATAAAACTTTATTTCTCTGATAAGAATCGATCTCCAGATTTAAACCAGTTACTGGTTTAGACATTCTGGCAGATGATCTTATCAGACTTCCCTCATGCAACTACACAGAATTGAAAGAGTCTCTACTCTATTTTTTTTTTTTAAATGCATGGGAATATGAGAAACTCAATTTACACTAATTTTTGTACAATTTAAATTTAAATATATCTACACCATACTCATCTTCATATGAATGAACATCGAATAGTTCTGAGTGCATACCAGTGGATTTTGACTAGTCCTCCCAACCATAGAGTTATTTATCTCCCGAACTCACCCCTGAGCTGAGATATTCTAGTGATAGACCAACCTTTGTCTGTCTTAAAGCAACTTACTTAAGCCATGCTTTCCCCAAGCCTGTTTCTAAATTCTACGTCCAGAATTTCTAAGATGCTTTCTTCCTGATTTCTCCTAGGCTTCCCTCATTGAGGTACTTTAAATCTGTCTTTTCCGCTTTTCCAGCTTTTATACCTCTTCCGAATTACTTTCCTCTTCATTGGGGAAATCAGATTTTTCTCTCCCAATCTGATTTAGTAATATTCCTTTCAAGGTTTTTCTGAAAGGTTTGGGAAAGTCTAACCTTATCCATATCCTCATGGATAAAGGTTTAGGATCTCCAATCTCAATCTAGTCATAGTGCACACATAAATATTCCATTTATTTTCATTAATAAATAATTAAATAAAATCCACACAATGTTTCTCCATTGGGGTCCACTGTCCCCTTTAGATTTTGTTCAAATGTCAATTTAAAAAGCATAGAACTTGGGGTGTTAAAAAATAGATTTATTTGTATTTGTACAATTCATTTGACTAATGATGAAAAAAAAGGTTTAATTATGCTGTTAGGTGTCACTAGTACATTTGGCGGAAATTCCGACACTTGGTTCCGACACTTTTGACCAAATGTCGGAAATTTCCCCAAATTTTTTCAACTTTTTCAAATCCCACCTGAAACCGTCGCTATACTGACATTTAGAGACAAGTGTCACAATACTACACTTAGAGGAAAGTGTCAGTCTTCCGACGTTTGCAAAATAGCGTCGTAATTGCGACGGATTTCTGAAGTATGTCATTATTGTGACGTTACAGAGACAAGGTGTCGCTATTGTGACGTTTAGAGGAAGGTGTCGATATTGCGACGTTTAGAAGAATGGGTCGCTATTGTGACATTTGGTGGCAAAGTGTCACTCTTGTGATGGTTTGTGGCAAAGTGTCGTTGTTGCGACGGTTAGGCGATATGTCGCTCTTGCGATGGTTGGTGGTAAAGTGTCACTCTTGCGATGGTTGGTGGAAGTGTGTCGCTCTTGTGATGGTTGGTGGTAGAGTGTCGCTCTTGCAACGATTGGTGGCAAGGGTGTCCGGTGGGATAATCCCACATTCACTGTGCATATAAGCGATATTGGTGTTTATATACAAGTCGAGGTTTTACATGTCTCGATTACGAGCCCAAGGCTATGCACACTCATACAATCAATTGGGACTCAGCACATGCACTCAGCCCCACCCCTCATGACTTGGATTTGGTTGTGGTTTAGCTTGTGGTTCTTCACCTCAGTCCTGTGGTGATTAGTGTAGGTACTGAGCCAGGCGCTCAACGGAGTAAAAAGCTCACAATTTTATTAAAAATATAAACAATTTGTAAAAAGCCCACAATTTTATTAAAAATATAAACAATTTGTAAAAACCCACAATTTTATTAAAAATATAAAATTTTTTATATTAAATATAAAACTGGTATACAATTTTTTATTCATAGAAAAAAGCCCACAATTTTATTAAAAATATAAACAATTTGTAAAAAGCCCACAATTTTATAAAAAGCCCACAATTTGTAAAAAGCCCACAATTTTGTAAAAGGCCCACAATTTGTAAAAATCCCAGTTCAATTTTCTTTTTGCTTATTGAGCTCCCATTGAGTTGAACACGTCTTGGGTTTTCTACACCATTAAGAGAGATAATTGCTAAATATAATTATTATTTTCATTATAGGATAATTTGCATCAATGGAAGAAAACATTAGAGGTGGAAAAAAAATTCAAAAGGGTGAAAGGGGTGATGGTAGAGTTTATTGCCCTTGCAAAAAATGTTGTATGAGAAATAATGTTAGAGTTTTAATAGCAACAACAACAATGCATTGTAGGAAATATGGGCACTTTGATGGTGGATCTAATGACTACCGTCCCATGGTAATTAATTATCTATCTTCATTATCTATCATCATTTTGATTATATCGTAAAATTTTATATTATTTTAATATTTTTTATATGCGCACTAATGTTTAATGATTAATGTTTGTAATTTTCATAAAGGCACAGTTGCCTCCCAAATTTTTGTAGATGATAAACTAGCTTCCACAACTAAATAGTAGTAGATTATATGATGTTGCACCAGTACAAGAGAATATTGCAGCAAATATTAGTATTGGCAATGATGTTGTACAAGGTGAAGAACATGAAGCGAATGATGAAGGTAATTTTAATGATCCCATGGAGGTAGATCATGATGACAGTAATGAGACAGTTCACATTAATGATGGGACAAATCAAATGCTCCAAGACTTGTATGGTGAGTTAGATGATGATGGTGGAGATAGCAGTGACGGTATTTATGATGTACCTCTGATAGAAAGGTCAAGTGAACGACTTTTTGAACACTCAAATGCAACTCTTCTCTCTGCTACATTATTGCTGGTGAACTTAAAGGTTATGAATAATTTGTCGAACAGATGTATGACACAACTCCTAAGGTATGCAATATGTATATATGATCACATATATGTAAATTTTGATTATTTTCCCTTTTTTTAGTTGTAATAAATGTGTAAAATAATAATTCAATACTTATATATATATATATATATATATATATATATATATATATGATTAATAATCTTTACATTAACTAGTTTTTGTTTATGCTGTAGATTGTTGGGTGAATATTTTTTACCATCGCCAAATACTTTACCTCGAACATATCGAGATCTACGTGCTATTATGAAACACTTTGGAATGGAATATAACACTATAGATGCATTTCCTAAAGATCATATTATATATTATGGAGAACATGCGTTGAAAACAGAATGTCCGAAATGTGGTACCAGTAGATATCGAACAGATCAACTAACCAAAAAGGTGCCTCAAAAGGTTCTTCATCATATTCCCATAATTCCACGTTTGCAGCGAATGTTCAGGTGTAACAGCATAGCACAGTTTATGGATTTCCATGCAAAGAATAGAAGTGGAGATGGTGTTCTTCGAATGCCTGCAGATGGTTCTGCATTTAGATAAATCGAGGAAAAATATGTAGATTTTAAAAATGAACCTCGTAATGTCAGGCTTTCATTGGCAGCCGATGGTGTTAATCCATTCGGAGAGCTTAGATCTACTTACTCAGTGTGGCCTATTTTCGTTATCAACAATAACATTCCTCCTTGGATGTCAATAAAGAGGGATCACATAATGTTGACTATGATTATTCCAGGTATTTGATACATTATTTCTTTGAATGTAACATTTTCATTTCTCTCGTTGTTTGCATAAATATATATTTTATTTATTTACTTACTTATATATACATATATCATGGGAGTAATTATTATGTACCGTAATTTTGAACAATTAGGTAAGTACCAGGTCAAAGCTATGAATGTATATATTGAGGCTCTTATCGATGAGCTAATACAGTTATGGCGTGGCATCACTATGTATGACATCACTAAACCAATCAAGCATAAGAGATTTCAATGTTGTGGAATGCTTGTATGGACAATTCATGATGCCCCAGGACTAACACATGTTTGTGGTATGTAATATTTCATTGTACTTTAATATAATACATAATTATCTAAATTAGATATACCATATTGCATGTTTTAAAAATGATCTCATAGTATATTAATTGTTATTGATCCATCTATTGCAGGTCTTCAAACAAAGGGTAGATTTGCATGTCTAGTTTGTGGCCCTAAGATGAAGTATCGTCATTCGCCAGACTTAAGAAAGATGGTGTTTGATGAGTTTAGGCACTTCCTCTCTAGGAACCATAAGTATCGTACTACTGAAAAACATCTTTTCAATGATAAAGAAGAAACTGGATTAAAACCACGAAGAATGACACCTCAGTTGTGGAAGTTGGAATATAACAGAATTAATAATCATCAAGAAGCTGGTATGTAATTTGTGTGTCTGTGTGTGTGTGTGTGTGTGTGTGTGTGTGTGTATATATATATATATATTATTTTTTTATGTAATGTTTGGAATTTTTGTTTTAACTAATGAATTTAATTTATTGTATTTTATAATTATTGTTCTGATTTATTTTATTCTTTGATATCAAGGTCATCGTCGCAGTGAAGGTACTAATATTTTAATTCCACCTAGAATGAAATGTTATCGTTCTCAATTCGTGAGGTTGCCCTATGTTACACAGTAATTTGTCACCGTCCCTACCATTCCCTGTCCAGCACAATGGAGGACCCATTTTGTGACCTATGAACATTGTCATGCCTTGAAATCATCATCAATGCATTCCTCTAAGCATGAGCTTCAAAAGCCATGAAAACATATCCTTTTGCATTGGCGCGGGTAGACAATTCATCACTCGCTCCAATGGGGAAAATCCTATAAAGAGGCCGCGCCAACTGGCGCTCTGTCCCAGAGCAGCAGTCGCGCCAGCCAATTTAAGGAGTGTTTTTTAAATAAAGATGGTGGAAGTTGTGTTTCAACAAACTCAGAAACCATTGCCTATCTTGAGTTGGGAGGTTTGGCTACGGGAGTTCCATGGAAGGGAAGTGGTTTGCCACCTTTCATGGAACCTTCCTTGATGATAGGGCCAATCCCACAATAATAGGGATCCCAACTCCCTCCTTCCCCATCTATAAAAGCTTGCCTATTGCCATTGCAAGCTAGTCTTGAGGTGCCTAAGCTTTGAATCTCCAAATTCCCAAGAGCCTTTGTGCTGTAAGAGCCCTCTTTCTTCCCTTAAGGCCGACTCAAGTAAGGAGACTATCGTCGAGAGACTCTAGAGAGGTTTTCCCTTTCCCTGGCGAGCTTTGCGAGACGTGAACGATTGGAGACCCATCCGAAGGAGACTACGACGTCAGAACATTGGTTGTACTCTCTTTTGATTATTATTTAATGAATGATTACGGTTATGGTTCCACTCTATTTTCACTTATGTTAATATGAGTTATATCCTTTCTGACTAATATATAGTTGCGTATTCTGGATTTTAGGCTTGTATTCATGTTGTTTCTTGCATGTGCAAGTGTCCATCCGCGGAGATCGTGGGAGGATCATGATCTGCCGAGGTTGAGGAACGGGAACGCTCTCTTCTACGGATCATAGCATTGGATTCCAGGTAGGCCCCCATCTTTGGTATTTTATTTGTAACTAGGAACTTGCGTTGTAACATTTGATGATTGTTGCTAGACCCCTACTGGGCTAGTAGGGATCGCCTCTGTCCGCAGAGGGGATTTACCTCCTCAACAATTTGGTGACTCCATTGGGGACCCAAATCTCCCACTGCCAGAAGGAGACGACTGGGACGAGGAGTTGGGTAAGACCTCATGTTTTCGATTTTTATGTTTTATGTTTTTTTTTGTTAATACACATTCGTCCTAACACGTTTTATATATGTATGCAGATGTGGGACCTGAGAGACTAGCTAGGATGTCTCCAATCTCACGGAGGACTCATCTCACCCGTGATCCTCAGGGAGAGGGCACAGGAGGAGAGGAGTTGGTCCAAAATCTCGAGGGCATTGCCCGAGGGATCCCGGACTATGCTCGGCTAGCAGATGTACCGATGGCGTACCAGCGTCATACGGTGGGAGTTCCAAGTCGGATCCACCGAATCCTGTGACGCTTAGTGCATGCAATCACATGCTATCATGAGCACCATGTGGATTAGCTCTCAGGGATTATACCACACCTATTTTTTGAGAGACGTATCGTCTCTGGATGTACTTAAGACGATTATGTATATTTTGACTTTATGTGACACACTCTATGTAAACATTTCAATATCTATATATATATATGCATATCTATTTCTGGATGGATCTTTCTTTACACGTGATGATGATTTAAAAATTGTGCAAATGTCTGTGTAATACCAAATTTGCTACTGCATCTGTTAATGTATTCAAATGCCTGGGTATATGATGATATGTAATCTAGTCAAAATTCCTTTCCAGTACTCGAATACGCAGATACAGACGTAAAATGGACGGTTTTCTTACCGAATAGTGTCTGTTCAGCTGTAATACTACAAGTTGTGAATCTAGATACACGAGCAATTCACGGATACCAAGGTTCACTACCTCGGTTAATAATTTTAACGCAGCACTATATTCCGCGATATTGTTCGTAGCACGTCCTAGACACACTCCTTGCAGGTTGACCAGCTCACCAGCAGGATCATAGATTACCCAGGCTGCTGAAGACAGATTCCTGGTACTGCGAGAGGCACCATCCGCGAAACCAACAAATGGATGAATAGACATCTGCACAACCAGGAAGACCCGATCAACAGAAAGATGTTTACAAGGCACACCACACCAGACATGCACACAAATGAAAAACACACACCTATGTACACACACCACACCAGGAAATCACTTCAGGCATAGTAATTTTTGAGGTATAGCCCATTCCTAGGTTGCGCCAGCGGAACTCCTTCATAATCTATAAGCTCGTAGGCCCCGTTTTTCAAAACGCGTTTTACTATATAGGGCCCATGCCACATAGGCTGGAACTTACCGGCTCCAAGCTTGTCATGTGCTTGATCGTACAGGAGGATGAGGTCTCCTTCGATAAAGGAACGAGGAGAAACAGATTGATCAAAATGAGTTTTGAATCTCTTCTTTTGTGCTTCGATAACCAAAGCAGCCAGACGATGGGTTTCATCTAACCGTTCCAGATACAAAAGATGTTCTTCCTCAGCAGAAGTATTAGGTAAAAGTTCCACAGCTAATTTCTACGAAGGAATCTCGCATTCAACCGGAAGAGTTGCTTCCAGACCATACACCAATTGAAATGGTGTGAGCCTAGTTGCACTCTTTGCAGATGTTCGGTATTCCCAGAGGGCTGAGAACAGTTGGAGATGCCAATTGGATTTGTGAATACCAACTGTTCACTGAAGCATAGTGACCAAAACCTTGTTCACTGCTTCAACCTGACCATTCGCTTGAGGGTAATATGGTGTTGAGTTGTCGTGACGCAAGCCCAACTTTTAAGTCAGCTCCGCCATCATATAGTCTCGGAAATGAGTACCATGATCAGTGACGATGGCTTGAGGAACCCTGAATTGTGCAATAACGTGGTTGAATATAAAGTGAGTAGCCTTTTTTCCGTCAGCAGCTAGTGTAGGCATCGCCTCGGCCCACTTGGTGAAGTAGTCGACAGCGACAATTATATACGCATGCCCCCCAGCCGAGTGAGGGTTACACGTCATAAAATCCATGCCCCATTTCGCAAAAGGGCCGACGGTAATAATGAGATGCAAGGGTAAAGGCGGCGCGTGCATCTTGCGCTGAAATATCTGGCACGCATGACATTTACGGACTGCAGTGATACAGTCTTTGAATATGGAAGGCCAGAAATAACCTTCTCGCAGAATCTTCTGGGCAGTAGCATACCCAGACATATGTCCACCACAGGCGCCACTGTGGTAGTCATTTAGGAACTTTTCAGCCTCTTCCAAGGTTAGGCATCGCTCGAGCACCGAATCTACTCCAATGCGGTATAAGGTATCTCCTACTATATGGTAGGGCTGGGACTGATGCCGAATCCGACGACGGGAAACTTTATCCAACTCAAACCGAAATGTCAAGGTCTGAAGATACACTATTATGTCACCATACCAAGGGTCACAAGTACTGATGAGAAAAAGCTTTTCGTCCGGTATATGGTCTTCAGAGTGTGAGGGAGCAGAGTCTGTAGGGAGAGAGCATATCAGATCCGTGAAGAATAGTGATTTAGTTGACTTAGCGATAGTGAATTCTAAGTCAAACTCCTGCAGGATCACAATCCACTTGGAGTACTTGCCCCCTAGTAATTTTCTAGAGAGAATATACGTCATAGGGTTGCAGTCTGAAACCACTGTTATCGTACGCAAAAGGATGTAATGGCGAAAGCGCTGCACAGCGTGTACTGCTGCTAATGCCAACTTCTCGACATGAGCATAACGCGTTTCTGGGTCGAGAAGGTTCTGTGATAGATAATAAACAACATGTTCATCACCGTCATCGTCATCCTGCACCAAGACCATGGCTATGGTGCTAAATGCGGCGGCAAGATATAAATTGAAGTCGCGGTGGTAGTTCGGAGGACGAAGCAACGGAGCATTGACAAGCAACGTCTTCAGCTTCTCAAAGGATTGCTGAGCAATTTCGTCCCAATGAAAGGGAACGTTCTGCTTTAATAAATGAGTGAATCCTTTGGCCGCCTCGGCATAATTCGGGATAAAGCGTCGAAGAAAGTTCGCTTTCCCTTGCAGACTCTGTAGCTGATATAGGGAGGAGGGTGATGGGAGATTAATAATGGCCTCAACCTTTAAAGGGTCAAGGAAAATCCCGTCTTTTGAGACTATGAATCCCAGAAGACAGCCAGAATCCATGCCGAAAATGCACTTATGTGGATTAAGCCTAATGTTGTAGCATCTGTAACGAAGAAAGATCTGGCGGAGATGCTCAGGATGGTCCTCTCGCTTACCCGAATGGGCTGGAAAGTCATCCAGATAAGGCTGAATGATATGGCGAATGTCATGAAAAGCGTAGGACATCGCACGCTGAAAAGTGGCTCCAGCATTCTTCAAGCCGAACGGGAGCTTTTTATACGCGAAAGTACCCCACAGACAGATGAATGTGGTCTTGTGTTGATCCTCAGGTGCAATATTGATTTGATTATATCCTGAGAAACCATCCATCAAGGAATAGATCTCACTTCCGGCACATTCGTCAATAATTTGGTCTATGAACGGAGTGGGATAATTGTCCTTTGGACAGGCGCGATTGATGTCGCGATAATCAACACAGACTCTAATCGTACCCTACTTTATATCGATAGGGACAATGTTAGACACCCATTCTGTGAGGGGGATAGGATAAATAAAGCCCGCGTTCAGAAGTTTTTCAACTTCTGCCTTAATGGCAGCGGCTTTTCGAGGATGCATGGGGCGTAAGCGTTGGCACACGGGTTTCGCACCTGGATAGGTTGGAATCTCATGCACTACGATACTGGGATCAATCCCTGGAATTTCCTCGTAGGATCACGTGAAAACATCTTTGAATTCCTTAAAAAGCTCAGTATAGACTTGAATCTCATCGGGAGAACAATTCACACCCACATGAATATTCTCAACGATCCCTGGTTTAACGGAGATGTTGATCGGGATAGTTTGAGTAATGTTACCTAGGTTACCCTCCGAAAAAACCTCGTGTGTCAAGATGGGCATTTGAAGAGGAGGGGTAGGGACCTGAGTAGCATAACGCTCCATACAGTCAGTCATTGCCCCCAAGCTAGGCATAAACGAGGAGCGATGATGTCCATCGCCCCAAGGCAGCTCCTCAAGAGACATAGTTTCAATGATAACCTCATCGGAAGGAAAAGTCTCTTTGAGAGGATCAGGTGAATCAGCCTGACCAAGCCAGTGGAATTGAGAGTAGACATCGAGAGCCATGCTCATTGGAGCATGCTGAGGAGGTGGAGGATCAGATGCGGCAACAATCTCATAGTAGCTGATCTCTACTGGCATCAAGGGCATTGATTCTCCAAACTCAAACACCTGCTCAGGCGTAGGAATAAGCCAGGGGTCATCGGACCTGGACATCATGTTGAATTGAGTGGTGTCCGGTGGCGGTGTGGGAAAAATACCCATGAGGACTGGGTCTTTGAAGAGACCAGGTCCCACACTGGCGGGGGGATTCGGAATCTGATCCACGTATGGCACGTTGTTCTCAGAGGTAGAGGTGAAAAATGACAACTGATCCACTGTGACAATTTTTCCCTCGTGAGGGAACTTAAGAAATCGAAAGACGGTGGACGGCATGCAGAGCATGGCATGAGTCCAGCTGCGGCCAAGAAGTATATTGTAGTTGAGTTTAGCGTCAACTACTTCCACTTCCACGTTGACAGTCTTCCCCTGTAATGTGATCGCTAGACTCTCGAGAACACCCAGGGGTTTGGATTCCCGACCATCAAATGCCTCAAGGGCATTGGGAGATGACAAAAGGGCTGGAGAGCCGATGGCCTTCCAGCAAGCGGAGGACATAACGCAGGTAGATGCACCTTCATCCACGACGGCCCTATGAATGTTAAGACCGTTAATCCCGACTTGGATAATAAGAGCGATTTGATGTGGAAGCCGGGGAGTGAAATTCTCTAAATCGAAGGTGAGAAGACTCGAGTCGGCGGGATCAATGCCCCTGATCGCAGATAGTAAAGCCTTCTGTTGCGAAGGACAAATTTGAAGAACTTCTAGCGCAGACATAGCAGACGGCGCCTGTGCCAAATCCTCAACAATGTTGTAATGTTGAGCGGCACAAGCATTTGGATTATAAGAAGATCTTCGAAGGACACCTTTAGAAGGTGGTTTCACAACGGGTTCAGGAGTAGGCTTCTCGATTTCCAACGAACCGGAGGCAGGTAGGGGAGGCGGTCCATCCGCAACTGCCTTCCCGGGTGCCTGCCGCGATTCGTTGTAATCCTTCGACCGCGTAGCGACGGAGATAGGTGCAACACTCTTCATCATGAAAACTTGGGACCCAAATGGTGCAGATGGTGACGGCTGTTCGACCATCTGGGTCTGCTGAGATGGGAATGGCTCTTTTAGAACAGCCGGAGTCCCTTTAGGGCCCTTGAGAAGTTGACTAACCTCGGATCGTCGTGGAAAATCCTTAGTATAATGGTCCCCTTCACAAATGAGGCAAGGGTACTTCGGTTTACGCTGAGAGCCATCCTCAGTGCGAGATTTAGATTCTGGCTTTGGGGCATCAGATTTAGATTTGCCTTTGCCCTTATTTTTCCCCTTGGAAGTTTTCTCCATAGGATTGGCCTGAATGGCATTCACTTCCACGGTTTTACCAGAATCGGAGGGGGCGGGATTAGCAGGAGCATTGTTGGAAGAATTAGACTTCTGCTTCCCATTCGAAGATTTCTTAGAATTCTGAGAGACAGAACCAATGACACCATCCACCGCGGAGGTAGGCGGAGCCTTAGAGGTTCTGAACCGCAGGGCATCAGGCAAGATATCATAAAGCATGCCGGACTGAGAATATACAAGATCCAGATATTGGGCACGCGCAATGGCTTGTTCCTCCGTCACACACGCTCCCATCGCAATATCCTGAGCGATTTTATTCACAAAGGAGGTGGTGAACCAGTGAGTCAGTATCTGATCAGGTATGTGAAACTTGATCAATCTACGATGGCGTCGCCACTCATGAACGTGATCAGAGATGTGAGTGGCTTTATCCTGCTTCAAAGAAGTCAGGAGGTGCGTCCCGGCTTCATAACGAACCGGTAACTGAAAGTGCGTGAGGAAAGCCATGGCTAAAGAATTGAAATCTTGGAAAATGCCACGGGATAACTCTATGTACCACTTAGCAGCAGCTCCAGTTAAAGTACGCTGGAAGAGGCGCAGGCGAATCGAATCGTCGACCCAAGAGTTAGACGAACACCAAAGATGATACGTCATCACATGCGCCTGGGGGTCCTCTCTAGCTTTTCCCTCAAACTTGGGGCAATCACCTGGTATCTTGGTGGGAACCGAAGGCCAATATGGATTATGTAAAATCGGATCATTGGTCAACTTTGAAACATCCGGCAACTCCAAGGTGGCCAGGAACGGCAATGGCGGATTGACCGGCATGCCAGACCCAGGATGAGGACCGTTACCTGTACTCCACAATGGTTGTGAATATCCTTGCCCCCATGGGTTATGTCCCGTAGGATTCTGACCGTAGGGGGTGTAGGTCGTATAACCAGACTGATTTGGATGCTGGTAACCAGAGTGTGGGGCCTGATAACCAGGGTACGGACCCTGATTATATGTCGGCCTGGTGTAAGCAGCGTTTGGATTTGGCTGCTGAGTATAGGTAAAACCGGGTGGAGGAAGATAATACTGAGAGCCTCTAGGGTGGTTATAATTCGGTTGAGATTGACCATGTGGATAATAACCACCCTGAGGATGAGTAGGTTGCTGAAAAGTGGAACCCTGTGGAGCCTGATAAGTAGGGCGCAACTGTTGATTTGGCTGCGGCATTGAATGAGTCGGCTGCTGAGCAGGGTTAATAGAATGAGCGGGCTGCCCTGAGTGAACAGGTTGACCCGACTGAGAGGGCTGACCTGAGTGAACAGGTTGACCCGGGTGAGAGGGCTGACCTGAATGACCAGGTTGATCTGAATAGACAGGCGGCGCCGGTTGCGCAGGTTGACCTGGCTGTAAGTGAGCCCCAGGTTGTACCGGATGGGCCGGTTGGCCTGGAGGCGGAACACCAGGTTGTACCGGATGGGCCGGTTGGCCTGGTGGTGGAACAGGGCCAGGTGCTTGTTGAAAACCGGTTTGACCCGAAGCAGAACCAAAGGATGGTCCCTGCGGATATGCAACGTTAGAGACAACAGGTTACTGCGGTTGCATCGGTAAAAAAGGCTGGATTTGCCCCCCAGGACCATAGACCAGTCCCGGTTGATACCCCGGCTGAGGCTGAACAGGTTGACCGGAAGGGCTATAATACTGTCCTTGCGGACCGTATGATGGCCCTTGTTGGCCGACAGGATAGCCTTGCATGGGCTGCCCCTGTGGATCATAAAGATAGCTAGGTTGGCCCGCAGGTTGGCCTTGGAAAGGATGCCCTTGCGGGTTATAAGCCTGGTTATAAGGTAAACCTTGAGCATAGAGGTAAGCCTCAGGAGCGGGTAGACATAAAATCTCCCCGTGCTCATCATACTGACCTGGGAAAGCATACACGGGAGTACCATCCTGTGCATAATGCGAAAAGTAAGAAAGGTTAGGATCTTGGGAGGATGGTCCAACCTCCGCGTTCGGCTGTTGCAAAGACAACCGATACTCCTCCGGAGAGATGTTCTCTGGTATAACAGTCGCTAGATAAACATATTCAGAAGTTGGCACAACCCTTGTAGTGGATGCTATGACAACAGGAGAAGAGGCGGCCACATAGACAGTGGGCCGGACGGGAACAGAAGTAACGGGCGTCTGAGGAGACACCCCGGGCGTAGTAGCAGCTGGCCTTGGAGAAGGAGCTGACACTCCCATAGAGGTTGCGGCGGAAATGATCTGACCCAAAGATCTGTATCCCTGTGGTAAAGAGGGACTGGCTGTTGACATGTCAGCTAGCTCAGAGTTGTCTCCCTAAAACAATCTTCGTGGGAAGAGCTGATAGTCTTCACCAGACGTTGGGATTTCCTCACCTGAATCACTCATGGTTGATCCTGCCGTTAAATCTCGCAAGAGACGATGAGGACTAGGAGGAAATACATTAGCAAAAAAAGGCGAACCCGATGTAAGAGAAAGGAAATCAGCTCCTAATCTCAATTCATACACAGGGTCCGAAAAGGGCCAATTGAACTCAACTGGTCCTCCAAAGGGTTGCTCAGCAAGAACCGGTCCCCCGTCAGGAAACTTGGAAACAATAGGCTACTGCAGTTCAGCAGAGGATTGGGAAGCCTGTGAAGAATCGTCCGTGTAAGGACTACCAGTAGATGAAACCGAAGGTTCCGCCACTGTGGAAAATGACCAGAGAAAAAAAAAACAAACACACACACGGGCTGAAAAAGAGTCAAGACACTCGATCAAACGGTCAACAAGAAATATCTAACAGGGCGTATAATCGTGGGTGATTAATTTTTACCACATTGAAAAATAAGAAACATCACCGTTTCATGTTTTAAGAGTCGAGAAACGATAAAAAGATGACTCTATCTCTTTCAGATTTGACACAAGCGTGAAAGGACAAGCGCTTGACGGTCTTTTCAAATTTAGGGAGTCAGAAAAGACCAAATGACTGCTCAGGAACACTAGGCACAAAGGGTGTACCAAATAACCGTGAACTGCAATATACACCTTGGTTTTAATAATGAAAAATAAATCAACCAAGGACTTTCCGTACGTGCAGGCAATATCCCCGAATGCTGTGTTCGGTGTATCACGGGTATAGGGTGGCAGACTCAGCTTCCTGTGGATAAAGGATCGAAAACCTAGAGGGGTTTCCCTTTATATACGCGACGGTACGGGGAGCACAAGTCCGTACTAGCACTGTCTAAAGCCAAAAGGCGAATGACAGCTGCTAGGTTTAAAGACGCCGGGACACGTCTCTAGCCTAGACCTCTAAATGTGTTTCGTTAGATTCCAATGCTGCCTTATGTAAATTGAATATATTTTAAGGTTGATCTTCAATTAGGTTTTAGTTTTCAGGCCCTAACGAATGTGTCATTTCAAAAAACTCCTAAATGCAAAGCTACATGCCACAGTACACCATTTCATTCGATTAAAACTAGCTACAGAAGAGTTGAGAGTCTTTACACAAAAAAAATGATGGGAAGACAAACAATGAGATCTCTAATGCAACTAATGAAATTGAAAACTTTTCATTCAAATCACTAATTACTAGTAAAATCGAAAAATTTCAATTTGCACTAATTCAATCAAAAGAAAAAGAGATTTTTTTTAAAATTTTCAATGTTTGATAGCTAGAAGCACTAAACAAATCGAAAAAAAACGGAACAACTTGAGAAACGATATTGGGAGAGCAAAACGAACAAATTTCACTCAATGACACAAGCAATCAAATCTCAAATCAACCAAAGTCTCTCAAAACCAAGAAAAAGACTCAAAGGCTCCAATGGACCATGTGATCTAGGCCCAAAGCAAGACCAAACAAAATTTGAATGAAGAAACGAGCAATCACCCAAAAATCGCAACAAAACAGTGAAAAACTACTAAAAGGATGCGGAGGAGCAATCAGAGAGTTGATTGGATAAACGAAACACCAAAACTCCCAAGGAGGGCTTGATACACAAAGCCACTAGATGCCCTAGGGCTTAAAACGTGAAATCGATAGATAAAAGCAAACAACCAAAGGAAGAAGGAAAATTCCCAGTCAAACAGGACCCCAACACACTCAGGTAGTCGAAAAATCAAGAAGAAAAGCACTGACCAGACCTAGAGAGCTCAAAACTGAGCAAACTCAAATACCCTACAGGAGTGGCGCGACTATAAGGCTGCAACTGGCGCCAGCAAGCAATTGGCGCAGGCTATACAAAAGCAACATGCACCAATTGGCGTGACTGTCGGGCTAAAAAGCGCGCCAGTCGAGTTTCTCAGCCAAAAACAAAAAATAACTACTCCAGAAGCAGATCAATGTAAACTAAGCAAACCAAGAAGCAAAAAACAACAAAAGAACCCAACCCAGAAGGCTAACCAAGCAAGGAAAATCATAAAACAATCAAAACGACACAATCCAAACGAGACAGTGAAATCTAGACCATACCTGAGTCTATTTATTTGATCCTTGCTGGATGGCTGCGCCCATACCCTGGATCCGGATTATAGTGTACTCTGTTTCGGATGGCTGCGCCCATACCACACATACATCATGTACTTGAGATATTAGTTGTATTTTTCTACGCAGGTTTCCCGACGGCGGGGCTTCAATTGAACATGTTCTCGTAAAGCATTTCACCCCTCTCTCTCTCGGGCCTCATACTTTAGGGGGCATCTGTTACACAGTAATTTGTCACCGTCCCTACCATTCCCCGTCCCGCACAATGGAGGACCCATTTTGTGACCTGTGAACATTGTCATGCCTTGAAATCATCATCAATGCATTCCTCTAAGCATGAGCTTCGAAAGCCATGAAAACATCTCCTTTTGCATTGGCGCGGGCAGATAGTTCATCACTCGTGCCAATGGGGAAAATCCTATAAAGAGGCTGCGCCAACTGGTGCTCTGTCCCAGAGCAGCAGTCGCGCTAGCCAATTTAAGGAGTGTTTTTTAAATAAAGATGGCAGAAGTTGTGTTTCAACAAACTCAGAAACCATTGCCTATCTTGAGTTGGGAGGTTTGGCTGCGGGAGTTCCATGGAAGGGAAGTGGTTTTCCACCTTTCATGGAACCTTCCTTGTTGATAGGGCCAATCCCACAATAATAGGGATCCCAACTCCTTCCTTCCCCATCTATAAAAGCTTGCTCAATTCCATTGCAAGCTAGTCTTGAAGTGCCTAAGCTTTGAATCTCCAAATTCCCAAGAGCCTTTGTGCTGTAAGAGCCCTCTTTATTCCCTTAAGGCTGACTCAAGTAAGGATACTATCGTCGAGAGAATCTAGAGAGGTTTGCCCTTTCCCTGGCGAGCTTTGTGAGACGTGAACGACTGGAGACCCATCCGAAGGAGACTGCGGTGTCAGAACATTGGTTGTACTCTCTTTCGATTGTTATTTAATGAATTATTACGGTTATGGTTCCACTCTGTTTTCACTTATGTTAATATGAGTTATATCCTTTCTGACTGATATATAGTTGCGTATTCTAGATTTTAGGCTTGTATTCGTGTTGTTCTTGCATGTGCAGGTGTCCATCTGTGGAGATCGTGGGAGGATCGTGATCTGCCGAGGCTAAGGAACAAGAACGCTCTCTTCTACGGATCATAGCATTGGATTCCATGTAGGCCCCCATCTTTGGTCTTTTATTTGTAACTAGGAACTTGCGTTGTAACATTTGATGATTGTTGCTAGACCCCTGTTGAGCTAGTAGGGATCGCCTCTGTCCGCAGAGGGGATTTACCTCCTCAACACCCTACTATGAGAACCTAAAAATATCTCATTTGTTTGATACAATGGATGTTGCGAAGAATGTGACAGAAATGTTATGGCAAACCATAGATGGTGCACATGATAGAGATAAAATTGAAAAAATTTGTGATGACATTGAGAAATCGAATCATGCAATGAAAAGTGTGATCGACAGATCTAATAATAATGGAGGTCGAAATTATAATTTTATGAGCAGGATCCCAATGTTGACCCTCCTCCTCTGGTCAACACAGACACAAAACTCTTCACGGTGCAAGAAGTAGAGATGGGTATCAAGAAGTTGGGCACTGGAAAAGCAAAAGACTTAGATGAACTCCAAGCAGAGTATCTAAAGTGGGGCTTAAAATTTCTTTCACCTCACATCACAAAAATTTTCAACAACATCTTACAGCAGGGGTTCCCCACAGATTGGACAACTAGTATGGCAATACCTCTTTTCAAGAGTGGTGACGTCAATAATCCCTCCAATTATAGAACCATAATGATAAACCCTTTGTTTGCAAAGTTATTTGGAAGCATGTTGGAAAAGAAAATTAGCAAGTGGGAAAAAGAAAGAGATAAACGTGCTAAAGGGAAAGCAGGTTATAGACCTAAACATTCCACAGTTGATCATTGTATAACTTTAAGGCACATCATTGAAAAAGGTTGGGGAAAAAAGGAAGAAGTTTTTTGTTGCTTTGTTGATTTCAGAAAAACCTTTGACATGGTTCCTAGGGATAAGCTTTGGGGTAGAATGGAGGAACTCGGGGTTCCCAAGCATTTGAGAGCAGCTGTGCATAGGTTGTATGAAGAGGTGAAAGTCAAAATCAGAACTTCAGCTGGCATTTCTGAAAGTTTTAGAAGCGATATCGGGGTCAAGCAAGGTTGCCCATTGTCTCCTACCCCTTTTGGGTTATATATTGACAAGCTTGAAGAGTGGCTAAATTCGCAAGGGGGTGACGGTATCCATTTGGGCAAGTTCGTTATCAGGCTTCTTTTGTACGCAGATGACCTTATATTGATTGCTAATTCGGCTCTTGGTTTGCAAGAGCATTTACATTCTCTTGAGCATTTTTGTAGAAGGGTTGGGATGCAAGTCAATATTAGCAAAACGAAAGTAGTGGTTTTCTCTAACAAAAGAAAGCATAACCAACATAAGTTCTATTTTGAAGGCAACATTCTGGAAGAAGTTGCAGAGTACAAATACCTCGGAATTGACTTCAACATAAATTTAAGTTGGGATGGTTGTAGAAAGAAAAGAACTTTAGGGGGTTGGAAAGCATTTTATGCTCTTCAAAACAGGTGTAGAGAGGCAGAGTTGTGGGACTGGAAAACCACCCTAACTCTTTTTGGGCTTCTAGTGATTCCGGTGATTCTCTATGGTTGTGACCTATGGGCCAACAGCACAACCAAGTTGCTATGGAAACAAATTGAGAAAATTCAGAAACGTTTGATTACAAACAAATTCAAAATTAAAAGTGCAGTTCCTTATGCTATCCTGTTAAGTGAAACAGGGGCTGCTCCTATTGAAGCAATTGCTATGGTGCGAGTCATAAGGTATCTGAAAAAAATTGAGAAAATGGAAGAGGATAGATGGCCTAAGGTTGTGTTTAGTGACAGATTGTGCAAAAGACAGAAGACTTGGATGCGGCAAAATAACAAATGGTTTAGTAAATGGGGTATTTGCTTGAGCATGTGTCCTACAAACAGTAAAGAGATAAAAGCTTTTGTTATGGATAAATTCCACAAACATACTTGGAAGAAAGAGCTAGAGAGAAAGAAGAAGTACTACATAGAAGAGTTTAAGCCCACGCATAACCATCAAAAAAAGGCGTACATAGGGGCTAATATTTCTTGGAGATCTAAAATTCTTCTTGCTCAATTAAGGACTAATTCTCATCAACTCCGTTGTGAAACAGGGCACTGGAAAAGGCCAAAAGAAAGGTGGGAAGAAAGAGTATGTATATTTTGCTCCTCCGGAAAAGTGGAAACAGAAAAACATTTCATTCTAGAATGTGAGGCCTTCAAGGACACCAGGGAAAACTATGCAGGTATTCTGGAAGCTAATTGTTGGGATAATCTATTCAGCGAAGAGTTTGTTGATAAGCTGGGAGTGCTCATTGTAAAACTTCACAGGAAAAGGGCCGAATACAAGAGTCAGATAGAGAAGCAATCTGTCCCATAGGCTATTTTTAGCCTCGTGGACATTAAAAATTCTTTCTTTCTTTCTTTCTTTCTTTCTTTCTGGTTGATTTCTTGAAATGGTTATTTGAATTTGTTTATATAGTAACTAGAGTTTCGGGTTTTTTTAGTTTTGAATTTATTTATGGTTTATAATGATGCGATGTAAATGATGATAAACAATTAAATATTAGTTTAATATATAAGAAATGTTATAGTGGAAGTAGTTGTAGTTGTAAATGAGTGTAAATATTTAAATATCTAGTAGGATGTCTTAATATTCTTAAAATGAATTTGTTAAAAAAATAAATAATATAACATGATATAATTTCAATTTAAAAATAACAAATTGATTCAATTTAATTTTTTATATTAGATTTTAATTGTATTTTTAAAATAAAAGCATAAACAATTTTATATAATATATGTATAAATTTAAATAATAATATTTTATAATAATTCATATTTCAAAACATATAATTAAGTAATACATAAAAAATTATTAAATTTAATTAAATAACATATAATACAAAATATTTTTAGATAGGAAAATGTAATATATATGTGTCTTTATATTTCAAAATACATAAGTAGTAAATATATACCAATTTAATTAATAAATATATAGTTAAAAAATAATTATTTTTAAATATATGAAAAGTAGTTATAATTAGGATTCATTTAACCATATAAATTTAAATAATGATTGATATTTATAACTATTGTATTTCAGAATTTAATATTTAGATTTAATTAATAACACATGAAAAATCAAATATTTTGGAAGCCTTATAATAGGGGTTTTCGTTCTTTCTGAGTTCGCAACTGTTAAACACCATGTTGAACACACACATGGTGTATGAGAAGAATAAACACACACACAAGAGACTCAA
Organism: Pinus albicaulis; assembly: GCA_034641835.2. NCBI lineage: Eukaryota > Viridiplantae > Streptophyta > Pinopsida > Pinales > Pinaceae > Pinus > Pinus albicaulis. The sequence goes on from CM076570.1 coordinate 1,199,037,940, forward strand.
CACACAATGAAGGATAAGCGTGAGGCTTTCTTATTTTTCCATTATACATGATGTACATTTATCATACAATGGTGTGACTCTTGGTTTCACATTCCAAGGTCACTTGGAATCCATTGTGACTTTTCGCATTCCACACCTACCCATGGAGGATTAGGTGTTCCAACATCCCCCCTTAATCCGAAGGGGTATGTGTGAGTCCAAGAAAAGAGTTGTAATACAAATTTGCAAAGTATACATGGCAGCAATTGCGCTGAATCAACTCTCTGAAATGTTGGAAAAAAGAGGTGGTTTAAGGATGACCACCAACACTTGAATGCAATACTTGTTGCAGTTCTCGGAACTCTTCCAAAACTAGCAAGAAGCTGAAAGCTTCTGCCAGAGGAATTGTCCCTCATAAAAAAGGGAGACCTTCAACCTAAAAGAAGGGAGGTCTACTACATGTGATGGTTTTAGGATTACCAACAACTCTGGAATGCTTTGAAGCATTTCCTGGAACTCAACCAAAGCTGGCAAGAAGCTGAAGGCTGCTAACACTAGTAAAAAATGATGAAATTAGTGACTAGCTAACTAAAAATGTTAGTCACCGCAATTATTTCAAGTGAAATACTACTAAATTTGAGTAATTTTAAGTGATTGAACTAAAAATGACTAACTTAAATGACTAATTTAGTCTAGGAATAAAATATACGACTAGATAATAAGTGACTAAATTAAAAATGACTAACTTAAATGACTAATTTAGTCTAGGAATAAAATATACGACTAGATAATAAGTGACTAAACTAAAAACGACTAACTTAAATGACTAATTTATTCTAAGATTAAAATATATGACTAGATAATAAATAACAAAATTAATAATGATTAATGTAAATGACTTTTATAGTCCAAGAAGAAAAATATGACCAAATAACAAGTACAACAAGTATATGAATTAGTCATTTATGTTAGTAATTTTTAATTGTGGACACACTATTTGTTACGGGTTTTTTGTGGCATTATTACATACTATGGTTGATTATTGCACTAGATTCATCGAGAATGATTTCATTAATTTGAATTCAAAGTATGTTGATTTATACATGGTAAATTGATATAAATATTGACTCGAAATTGGTGTATGAGACACCTTGTTTTTGGAACAAGGGACCCACGTTTGGGCAGCGATTTGACTACTAAGTCTACGAAGACATACATAATTTACCCCCTCTAATTTTAAACACATGACCTT